>CM070487.1:39319135-39459135 GCA_036324585.1 Champsocephalus esox | reverse complement strand
GGGGGGGGGGTTGTCCTTGTTTGTCGGAGGACAGGGGAAATGGCCTGTGATGTTGTGAGACACACAGGTGTGTCCGAGCTGAAAGCATTGGGCGTTGGAGTCTGTGATACGGTGGTGAAATGTGGCCTTGTTTAGGGCCCGACGTTAGAGAGGGTGATGACAGTAACCGTTAGGAGGGTCCGCTGCACTTCAGATAAAACAAGACGTGACAGAGAGACAGGGAGGGAATGAACAGCAGGAACTTAGAATCTGGCTCCCAAAGACATTGAAGTGACTGTTATTTGTGCTTTTACATATGTATACATGTGTCAATGAGTGTGTATATATATAGGTATATACATATTCTTTGACATATTTTCATATATATGTGTCTGTTTTTGTTCAGGATTGTTGGAAACGATATTTCGATCTCTCTGTAAAACGGAAAGATCGACAATAAAGTTGACTTTGATGACTTTGACTTTATATGTTGATACCATGTTACTCAACACTTTTGTGACCAGAACATATTCATACTTAAAGACAGAATGGGTTATGTGTTGTTGCCGTCTACACTGACCGATACATGTGTCGCTGACCTGCTGCCTTAATAATAAACTGTTCCCTGAGGACTGTAACTCATCAATATGTGAGGACACCAAGGGAAGTGACTGAAAGACAACTGAAAGGTTTTAAAGTTGAATTTGGTGTAATAAAGTGCACGTAAAGAAATACAATCGACAGAACATAAAATAACCAAGTGAACATTGATGCAAATCCCACTTTATTAAAGGATCTAATATAACAGCTTTCAACTCTGCTAAAGGCTTTCACCTGTCTTAAATATTGTCTCACACAATACCGCCCACATGTTTTCAGATTCAAGTCCTACAAAAGATAGTGCTGAATATTTTGAGTCAAAAGTACAGATGTATTTTTAAACGTTGTTATCATTTTGTATCTGTACCTGCAATACCCTATTGGCCTGAATATGTTTAAGCTGAATACTCAATAGCAGGGGTTCTGTCTTATTCCAGGATTTCACAATAACCTATTCAAATCAGATTTTCCATTTGAAAGGTTAGAGTATACTCTGGTATACGTCACTGTGACGAGTCCTAAAACCCGGAAGTGAATTAGCATGTTACCACTACCTGTTCCCTCGTCTCAGAGCCAATGGGATTTCTCCATAGGATCTTGGAAAATAGCTGGAAATAAGGGGCGTTTCTCAATGTCGAGTACGCTTGCTTGATAGCACGTCTCCCGAGTCACTTGCTTCAGAAGCGAGGCAAGAGTACTTCCTGGCATTCGAAGAGTGGAACAGGCGAGCAAGTGTGCAGGTGTGCGTCATACGAGAGGCCCCGCCTTACATTTTCCGCCACAGATTTGGGGAAATTGGTCCGTTCGTATGAACCCTGCACGTTCTTTAATGCGAGTGTAACAGAGCAGTGAGGTTCCTCTCTAGACCAGGACAGACCCATACGGATGCTCCGGCAGCAGAGCGACGCTCCGTGAATCCTCTAACAGGCACTTGAGGCATCAGGGGTGGCAAGGTCATCTCTTCTGCTTGGTTAGGCACATGCACGCACACACGCTCACACACACACACACACACACACACGCAAACACACACAGGTACTCATTGTTCAGTCAGGCTGCTATCAACGTTCACGCCCGGGGCTTTGAATCTTTTTCAGGGAGAGACTGAAAGTCAGAGAGCGGTGAGCCGGGCTCATCTTTCTGGTCAGATGAATTGGACTGGCAGTCGACCTTAACTGTCCCATGCTTGAGTGGGTCAGGTGATGAGCCAGGGTAGTGGTGATGGTGGTGTGTCTGTGTGTGTGTGTGTGTGGGGGGGGGGTTTCAGTGACATCGGTGACTCGTGAAAATGTTAATTACCTGGTAGTGGTCAGCGACAGGTCAACTGGAGGTTACTGGGATGGACAGTGGGTCACTATTTAGAGTCCTTAGTGTGTCTTTGCTGGACATAAGCTGACAACATGCTGTGACATTAACAAGACACTGATGGACTACATGAATTTGAATCACTGACTGTCAGATTGATTACTTGTTAGGTGTACTATAGGTTTAAGCAGATAATGAATATATCCAGACACTGTGCACAAGCTAATATGCTAATATGCGCTAGCTAAGATGCCAGTAAAGTCAGCATGTGTTGAATTCCAGTGACATTTGCTTAATTCATTTTGTAACAATGTATGAGCAGGCTAAGTCTACAGAAAAAGGCATTATTTTGACTCACCTGTGTTGAGCTGGTCAAGGTGTGGTGAGTAACATGTGTGTGCAGTTTCCCGACTTTTGTCTTTTGATATGACAACGCTAATTTGGTATTCCTATGTCGGTGTTCTTTTTTAGATATCTGTATTATTGCTGTAGTTGATTGTATTTTTGTTCAGTTTTTATATTTATTTAGTACGCTATGGACCTTCTTTGTGTCCTTATGATAGTCATTAATAATATTATAATGATTAATGCTAACCATGTTTAGCAGCTAGCATGTGACCGTTAGGGTTAGGGTTAGGGTTAGGGTTCGTTTGAGCAACAAACGAACAGCTGATCGAAGAGATCGCGGAAGTCTTTATACAAAATGGATACATAATTATACCAAATTGAATGGCAATGAGTCCAATAGTTTTCACTCAAAGGCATACATTTGGACGATTTCCTCTTGACCAAACAAACCCCATCCCAAGAGAAATGTAGCAAGCATGGCTAAAAAACGATTAGGTTTAATCAAAGTCAATAGGCATGCACATTGACACCCATGTCTTTCTGTATCCCTTTATTATGCACCAGATGGGGTTTCTCAACCGGAACATCATTTAATTCCAGTTACCTGCATCAAAGAGCCGTCCCTCCGCCCAGCCGACGCATGGGCCATGTTTCAGAGACAGGACAATTGATTCCACGATAGGAGGGGATAATCTGTGCGGGGGAGGGGGTGGACGCTGTGATTAAGTCGGAGACATTGCGAGGGCGCCGCAATCAAATCTGGCGACGCAGATTCCTATCAGATAATAAGCTGAATACTTAGAGCGAGAGTCTTTCTGCACCTCTATTACTCTCTTGACAAAGCAACTCTTCTCCCAGAGTGGTTTTCTTATTGCTGCATCAACACAAGGACATGAAGAGTGGAGAGATAAACACAATCTTACATTTTCACGGCGGCCATCATCAAAACCACACACACACACACACACACACACACACACACACACACACACACACACACACCTCTGTGAATTCTCGATTGAAATTGTTTCTATCCAGATGAGTTTTTCACAAACGCGATACAAATTGGATTCGAAGCAATGTACAGAGATCAAAATGCACTCATCTCTTCCCTTTTGTTCCCCCTCCGGATCAATCTTAGGCTGGCTGAGAAGCTTCTACCCAACAGCCCACCCATGCACACCCACCCAGATGCAAACATACTGGACTCGCGCAGACCCACAACGAAGCGCTTAAGTTATTTACTGCATCCCAGGGACAGGCTGTTTGCCTAACACCTACCGTGTGAACCTTGCCTGTACATTTAGACATCACGTTGCTTTTGCTTCCTCTGGGTCATCTCATCGTTGGCCTAGCGCTGGCCAAAGTTTCTCAAGTTCTTCTTTTCTTAATCCCTCAAATTCACAATAATGTTCTGAATAATGACGACTTTTGGGACGAAGAAACCAGCTTAGTCGTCAGAGCTAATTTGTCCGTAGTTCATGTACAAGAAGAGGACCGGTTACTAAGTGAAGTAACACCTCAATTAAAACTAAATAATCAAGGGATTGAATAATAGTTTGATTGTGTGTAACATTGCTTATTTATTGAAGTTAGTCCAAAGTTATTTGAATACCTAAACTGCAATGGGACAATGTCGTGTGAACCGCATCGTCATACATCTTGTTTTTAAAGCTTCCAGGTGTGCGCTATCATCGGGACACGCCGTGCCAGATGCTTTGCTTGTTATGGCCCTGTACTAAAGGTTTAGCAGTGAAACAAGATGTACAGGCTATTACCGTGCAGCTGGTGCTCAGAGTTCAGTTTTTATTTTATATTTTAGCACACATTTTCATCAGAGGAGTTCCACTTATGACATTATGCTTGGTATGAGTATGAGCTTCCAGTTACAGGAGGGTCCGTTTTGCTTTCATGTGCTTTTCTGCCATGTGTGTTAAATGAAAATGCAGCTATACTTTGTTATTTGTAACACTGTGCTGGATGTATACAAAGCTTGCATATATGCATAACTACTAATATTGATTTCAAAGTGGATAAACACGGATATTAACAATAGATAACGTGGCAACTTCTATGTTGAAACGGTTTCTTTAAAACCCTGTAAGCTAACCATTAACCTGTTATATCAGGGGTGTCAAACTCAATTTCATCGCGGGCCACATTCACATTATGGTTGCACTCAAAGGGCCGGTTGTAACTTTAAGAATATATAAAAATACAAATATAAATATTTAATGTATATAATAATAATGTGTTATATTACATCATTGCCTCTGCATTGGATTATTATCGGATAGGGTAATAACTTCATAATTAACTATGTCTGAAAGCAGAAGTCTAGGGCAAATAATTGCAAGTCTCTTCAGTGTGAATGTCACAAAATTATTTTAAAAGAAAAATGAAATTCGGAGAAAAGAAAAGTAAAAAAAAACATTTTGACATTTTGAAAAAAGAGTCAAATTCTGAGAAAAAAAATTCTAATTTGAGATGCATTGTGGGACATGTAGTTTATGGGCAACGTGCTTCTGTAAATTGGCATGTAACCATATCATAGACATATTATATTTTTGCAAGCCCTTGTGGGTCCACATGAAATGAAGTCACGGGCCGGATTTGGCCCCCGGGCCTTGAGTTTGACACCCCTGTGTTATATGACAGTGTTGGGTTTGCAGCTGTTTCAGTTTCTCTAAAGTAGCAACAACACTTTAAATTGCATGTTTAATCCCCTTTTATGTCCAAGTCGAGTGTTAGAAGGAAATGTTTCCATAACTAGTCATTCCCTTTTCCATAATTCAGTATCTGAAGATCTATAACACTTTTAAATTATACACTTTCTTCTGGCATTAAAATTGCTCGGATGTAAAAATGGTGCCGCTCAGTCATTTACAACGTGAACCCAAAGATATCTGTTCTGGCCTTCAAACTGTCAATCCCTGCCGGGTAATTTATAGTGGACTTGTAGTCTGGATTGAATCCAGTGCACCTGAGGTGGAACAATATAAACTCTCAGTGTGAGGTTATTGATGATAGCGCGGGGAGAGATAAATCAGCAGAGAGATGGAAGCCAAGCAAGGCAGCGGGGGCAGGAAGTCTTCAGAAACCTTTAGATTTCGTCTACTTTATCTGCATGTGTGTGTCCCGAGGCTGGAACAAGAACTCCTCTGGCTGGCTCCTGGCAGCAGTGTGTGTCAGTCTCTGTTCCCTGCAGATAAGCGCTGGCCGCCCTCTTTTCCCCCGCCAGCTTTGCCTGTGGTGCTGCTCCATTGCCAGCGGCACAGGACTGTGGTTTCCCTCAGCAGCCCTGTGGTGTAAATGAGCATACCTGTGCTAATCTGACGTTGGGTGGCAGGCAAATAGCATGCATGTTCAGTGCGTCCTTCCCGGGGGAGAGGGATGAAGGACGGCAGAGGAAGACTTCCCTTCACCGCGGTTCTTCTTCTTTTACCCTTCTGGCCCGCTGTCCCCAGACCAGCAGACGTCTGATTTACACCCCTGCGGTTGAATGGAGAGCTGGACATTCAGATAGCTCGTGTCAGGACACCCTCTCAACCGTTGCTTCCGTCTTATTTACGAGGCCGGCAGCGTTCAGCTCCATGGATGATCATTTTTCCATGCAGGATGAGACTTTAGGCAACAGGGGAAGAGATAGGGTGGGGTCAGTTCTCCGGCTTAACGCCAGGCATAAGGAAAAGGGTGGGGGGTGTATGTGCTTCTATTATTAAGGGCGGTGGTGGCGAAGTCCATAGGGACTTGGCTTGGCAACTGGAAGGTCAGCAGTTCAAGTCCCAGAAAAACCAAGTGCTACCGAGGTGTCCCTGAGCAAGGCACCGTTCCCTACACGGCTCCTCAGGTGCCGTACATAATGGCAGCACACTGCTCCTAACACTAGGATGGGTCGAACGCAGAGAAACCATTTCGTTACACCTGAACTGTGTAACGACAGTACGTTGACTATCTATCTATCTTATAGCCAGAGTCACTATTTAATGATATGCAGTTTATTGATCAGAGTAAAGTCTAATGATGAATTGTTTTAATTTCCTCTTGCTGCCTCCCTATCTCTGTCTCATGTGGGATTAGAGTAATTACCTGCGCCTGTCGTACATTTTTCATTCCGCGTATACCTGGTCAGCTCCAGCAAAAATAGAAATCTCCAACCGTCTTCCCCGTCACCGTCTGACACCACTCTAAGTAGCACATTTCTTCCTCTGCTAAACATTTCGTCGGGACTTTATTTGTCGGAGGAACTGCATCTGAATGCGTTTCTCCCATTCCAGTCTACTTTCTTTCACTCTGCTCCACTCTCCTGCAGGCAGCTTGCGCTTTGTTGGTAAGTGTTGGAGGTCACCCAGGCCTGGTGTCGTTACTCAGTGACTGACAGACTGACAAGCCCTCTTGTCTTGGCCCAGGCGGCTGCAGGTGAACCCAAATAGCTGGACCGTGATGGATGGCAGCTGACAGCGGACTGACAGCGACTGCAGGGAGAGAGCGAGCTAACCCGAGTGCCGTGCCACTTCACCACTACTGCCACTGCTAAACATTTTGGAGGTCACTGTGGGAGTCTGGATTTACAAAAGCATGCTGTCTGCTGTGGCTTTTACCTCGAGGTGATAAATGGAAGTGAAGTGTGACTGGAGGGTCAGCAGTTTGAATCTGGGAAGATGTCGAGGTGAAGTGAATGGATAGCACCCTCCAATACATGAGCAACTACTGGCTCGGTGCCTTTGGGCTAAACAAAACTTCTAACCTCCTTGTTACTGGTCAGTTCCCAACTCGAAAAATAACACTCTTTTTCTTGGCTGATAAAAAAAGGAAAGAAATCCGTCTCTGTCCGTCTCCCTGATCACAGAGCAGGACTTCTGAGGATCAGGTTTCAGGCCTTCATATCTGGCACTTATATGAGTGACTGCAAGATAAGATCAAGAGCTCTGTGTGTGTGTGTGAGTGTGTATGCATGTGTGTCCACTCTAAAACTCGGGCCATGAACCCATCAATCAGTTCGAAAGACAAAGACTCATGTCAGGGTGCAGTGTGCACTCCTTTGGCCATTTCAACGCACCTCTCACACACACATGCACACACACACTGTGCCCCCCCTGGTCAAATGTTGGCGACAGGTCAGTGAACTATGCGATTGGTCTGGTTCGGGCTGAAGAAGTGTGTACCTGTCTTAACTACACAACAACTTCATCCAACTTTTACCGATGATATCTTTAAACCCTATTTCAATATGCTGAAATCAGACTTTCTTTTATTTTAGTCGACAGGTTTACTCCAATCAATCACGACAGCAGACAATTTGACTAAGTTCTGCCTCTCTACTCGAAGGAGTGCTAATCAGAACATGCCGTCTTGGGCTGAAATTAAATCAGCTTTAATAAATGAGGAATATTGAAATTCATTCTGCTGGGTGGTAGTGAGCACTCGCGTATATCATTAGGGAGTAATTTCTAGAAATAACAGTACTTTTACAAAGAAGTAGTGGTGAGGCATGAAAGTTTAAATATCCTAAAGGAAAATGTCAATCTATTGCAGCCTGGGTCTTATATAGACATTGAACATACCAAATTAACTACCCATTTTCGTTCCTACCCTCACCTATGGTCATGAAGGATGGGTCATGACCGAAAGAACGAGATCGCGGATACAAGCGGCCGAGATGGGTTTCCTCCGCCGGGTGGCTGGTGTCTCCCTTAGGGATAAGGTGAGCAGTTCGGTCATCAGGGAGGGACTCGGAGTTGAGCCGCTCCTCCTTCGCGTCGAAAGAAGCCAGTTGAGGTGGTTCGGGCACCTAGTTAGGATGCCACCTGGGCGCCTCTCTAGGGAGGTGTTCCAGGCACGTCCAGCTGGGAAGAGACCAAGGGGTAGACCTAAGACCAGGTGGAGGGATTATATCTCTTCGCTGGCCTGGGAGCGCCTTGGGATCCCCCAGTCAGAGCTGGTTGATGTCGCCAGGGAAAAGAAAGTTTGGGGCTCTCTGCTGGAACTGCTACCCCCGCGACCCGACCACGGATAAGCGGGAGAAGATGGATGGATGGATGGATGGATTAAGAAGAAGATGAACTTTACTTTGAAAAGCAAGATTGTGTGATGGGGCAAAAGGGGAGGGAACTTTGCGATGTTACCCTTTGCAGTCCATGTACATGAATAAAAACCTATATACCACACTATAGAAAGGGAAACCCCAAAAAGCAAGACTAGGGCCGCTTTAAAATTCTCTGTTCCCTGTTTGCTATCGGTAAACAGAAAGTCAGCTGAATCGTTGAAATTGACACAGAAAGTAGTGCAGCTACTTTCCATTGAAGGGTTTCCACTCTTTCAGTATATCTACACACACAGTCCATTGGCTGCACCACGCTAAATGACTTTATCAGTCAAACCTACATCCATTGGTCACTGCTTTACTCTTGTGAAACTTAAACTGAAATACACAGGAAAAGGGAACTTCTGAAAGTTTGTTTCTGTCCCATCTTACCTGTTCTGACCTCGCTTTCTACTCCACAAATCCTCCAAAGCCTCTCAATTGGTGCCAGTCATTACATTACATTGATTACCTGTCACTTGTTAGACGCTTTTATCCAAAGCGACTTACACACTCAATACTGTGGATAATCCCCACAGGAGCAATTTGGGGTGAAGTGTCTCAGGGACGCAACAACATGCTGACTGCAGTGGGGTTTGAACCTGATCAGAATACCAACTCAAAACCCACTGCGCCACACGCCTCAGTTAATGGGGTGAAGTTGCGTAAACAGTTTAGGAGTTTGTCATGTTCTTGTAAGGACTGACAGCCAAGGCTACGCTGCCAAACACCTGGACCCAAGTGAAAATGCACATCCAATAAAAACACCAACATGGAACCATGGCATCACACAAGTAGGGCCGACGAGCGAGCGGTACCAATAACACAAATGTCTCTGGGTTCTTATAAGTAACTGTGACAGTAAACGTTTGTGTCACAGCAATTGGAAATGCTTGCACTTTGGACCACAGCTTTATTATCTCACCTCCTGGTCAGTGGGAGGCTCACTAAAGAACAACACGAGGGCAGCCGTGCTTTCTGCTGAGATGAGGCTGCGGGTTTGTGATTGGATGCTGCAGAGTTGGTCCACTGTGTTATGAAACGAGATACAGGACGCAGGACCCAAAAGCAGGACTCGGAGACAGATGTCCAAAAATAGAATGTTCTTTAATCACAAACTAAATCGTACTTTCACAAAAAATAGAAAGTAGATAAAAAGCCAAAACAAAGTTGTACAGCAACACAACAACTCACTTGACAAAAGGTCTACATCTCAAGGTACGTATCAGGAGTCAAAAGGCCTAGGTGCTCACGGCATGAAACATATCGAACTGACAAAGGAACAAAGGAACACCAGGGCTATATATAGGTGAGGGGGATGGGCACAGGTGAAAACAATCAGGGCAGGGCCAAGCAATCTCACGGGCGGGAAACACACAAAGGCAGGAACTGTGAGATCTGGAATGACATGAAACTAAAGCTAACATATCTGTCGAGTCCCAACACACGGTTCGTTCTCCACAGAGCTCTCTCAATGCGTACCCTGTCTTATTCTGTTTTCTTCTGCTGAACCCCTTAACTCTCCGTCAGATTTGTTAACATTAATAACCGTGGCAACACTGTGTTATCAGTCTCATTATTGCATTTGAACTCATTTCTTTCCAACGTCTCTGGCACATCTTTCTGGTGGGGCTAAACTGTGTGACATTTAATAATGAGATTGAACCGAACCACAAAACCTGTCCTACCGTTTGTTTAGATAACTGTGTCCCTGTGCTTCGTGCTTTTATGATATTGCCCACTTTCATTCTTTTCTTTCACAAATACATTGTATTGTTTGTATCATAAGTTTTATTCCTATTTCTTCATCAATTGTAGCTTTGATTTACTATATATTTAGCGTAAGGAGTCTGCTGCCAATGTTGTCCAAAGTCATCTTATAACTAAAATAATGTTGTTCCACTCAGCCTTAGCACTCCTTAATGTCTATAAATAATCATCAAATTACAGTACGGTAATAGGCTTAATTAAGATGGAGATCACTTAATCAAAAAAAGCACCACTGAGCTTAATAACTCTAGTTATTCTCACAGCGCCGCTGTAGTGGCTGTTACCATGACGATCCACTGATTGAAGTGTGATGAGAATGTATCAGCAACATGGATGGAAAGTGCACCAATACCCTCAATATATATTACATAATAGGATTCCTTCATAGTTCGTCCTTAAGGAGGATTAAGAAAACTCTGGGGCTGAGCCGGGAAGCCCAGAAGGAAGTGCCACAAACTGCAGTTTGCTTAGTGGCCAACAGGGGATGGATGCAGAAAGGAGCCATTTCCACAGACCCCCATGTTCGAATGCCCAACTTTACAGCAGAAATAAACATGTTTCTAGCCTGGATGCAATACAACTTATTCTGAATATAGTTAGATTCCACCTTCATGACAATGGAGTGCATTTTTTACCGTGAGTAAATTAGTAAGTAAAGTAACTTTTGCCGTGAGTGAATGAAAGTCTTATTTCTTCTCGAGGTCTGCATTGAAGCGTGAACATTTGCTGAATATGAAAACACTCTCAGTGTGCGCCCACTGTGCGACTGTCAAGGATAAACAACCTGTGGCCCCCGAGCCAGTCATGTGGATGTCAGTTTTACACATTCTGAGGCCGCCGTGCCTATTTTTTTGTTTTCACTTATGCTTAGGTTTAATTAGTGCATAAAGAAATAAATAAAATCATTCATGACATTTCAGCTCAGACCCCACGCTTAATAAGTCTCCCCCTGGCCCACCTACATTTCTCCAGGCCCACCCACACAATAATTCCTGGCTACACCACTGACTGTAACACTGCTCGGTTGACGCTAATGTTAGCAGTTGTTTCTCTCATCAATTACCCTGACCTTTATGTTACGATAATAAGATGTGCAATATAAACTCCAACAATTTCACACTTCAACGTTCTTAAAATAAGTCGTATAATGAATTATAAATGTGAAACCAGAGTGGAAAAGTAGTTTATGGGCAACGTGCTTCTGTAAATCGGCATGTAACCGTATAACAAACATATTATATTATTTGCAAGCTCTTGTGGGTCCACATGAAATGAAGTCGCGGGCCGGATTTGGCCCCCGGGCCTTGAGTTTGACACCCCTGGCTTAAGTTAATCACTCACCAAGAAAAGTTGCCGAATGAAAATAGTAATAATAATAATACATGGGACTTTTCTAGCGCTTTTCATGAAACTCAAAAACGCTTTGACGGAGAATTAAGAAGAAAAAAAAGACAAGAGAAAAAAAGAAAAAAAATAGAAACAAAGAAATACAAAAAGAGATAAACAAAGCAGAAAATAGGGGGGGGGGTCAGTGGTTGAATGCAGTGTTGAACAGATGGGTTTTTCGGGATGTTTTGAATGCTGTGAGGGAGGAAGAACCTCTGATGGATTGGGGTAGAAAATGATTGTAATCACTGAAAATGTAAAATATGAATACATTTAAGTAAGCAGCGCCAATGGTAACGGATAGCCCTACAAATCTAATGGTTCCTCCTTGGCCCATGCTTCACCTTTCACGAAGGTTTATGAACATTTCAGCAGTAGTTTTTTGGACAAACAAAGATACAGAACGAACTGGCGAAGTCTAACCTCCTTGACGGAAGTAGTATGAATAAAAACCAAAAAACAGTGAAACTTTTAATTAGTTTTTACCGTGGATGCTATCTGTATAAGAGGATAATTACGGTGCTTTATTAGATTCTTCTGTTGTACATTCCTTGCCTCAAAGATAACATATACAAACAAAGCAGGGGAACCATCTGCTTGGCTCAAAGTCAGATGAATTTGGTGAGGACATTGGGGGTTATTTACAACGACAATTTTACATACTTAAAGCTAATGAGAAAAGTACTGTCTAGTTTGCAAATGTTATCCGCCCCCAGCAATGCAATGCAAGTTTTCAAATTTAAATGATATGCTTGCTTCCTTTGGGTCTTTAGTGTCAGAGATCTTCAGCTCTTTGTGAATTCAGCTTAAAAAAGTACAAATTTAGCTTTGTTGGGATGTAGCTCGAGGGCATTTTTATATCACAAAATAGGTTAAAAGTAAGGGTTGGAATTTGAAGGAAAAATATCAATGTTGCAGTAGAGTAGCCCTTCTTCCTGGCTGCAAGGCGTGCTGAACTCAAAACATTGCATGCTAAGCGTTATCAGGCTCATATATTGTATGCAGGCTGGCCGGGGAGTTTTTCTCCTCAGTGTCATGTGAGCTGACTGCTTGCTTATTTTCCCAGCTTCAGCACAGAGATAGTATGAGGTAAAGAGTGGGAGCCATGCAGCCTATTAATCATAGCAAAGACTGGGCTTCCCCAGACAGAGAGACGAGATCCCTGCTGTGTGTATTTAAACATCTCTGCAGGCACGCAACTATAGTACATGTATGACTCATTGTTGATATATCTGTACATGTCAGTTTATATGTAGGCATTGTGTGTTTGTGTGTGTGCGTGTGTGTGTCCTTCCCCAGTACCCCGCAGTACCCCATTTCTGTACCTACCTCAAGGATACAATATCCAAAATCCATTCATCAAAGTCATAAAACAGGCTTTATTACATCAGTGTGTGTGTGTGTGTGTGTGTGTGTGTGTGTGTGTGTGTGTGTGTGTGTCTGCATGAATGTCTGGATTCATATATGCATTATTTATATGTGCATAGTGTGTGTTTCATGTCCACGTTCTTTCCAGTAGAGTAAATGGATAAAAGGGAGGCTGGTTTCTGTGAAAGTGTGTGTGTCGCTGTGATCTGTCACAGAATATTGCCGAGGTGCGCCCAGGTGAAAGAGAGTGTATGATGTGGGCATGTGTGTGTGCTTTTTTGCGGGTGCAGTATATGTTTATTGGTGTGTGGTAAATTATATGTGGAATCATATAAAATGTGCAGTAAAAGGATCAGGTGCAAGCTGTTTTCTGTTTTCTGTGTTGTGCGTGAATGTGTGTGTGTGCGTGTGTTTGTGTGTGTGTGTGTCTATGGAGTGTACTGGACCACATGTTCCAATCGTCAGCAACAGATGGGCTGATAAAATGCCAGAAAAGCAGCAATTACCACCAATAAACCATTGTCAGCTGTTCACTCAGTGCAGGGTTGCCAGGTTTGAAAGAAATATCATCTTAACAAGCCATTTCTGGTCTTACGTCGGACACGTTTTAACCTTCCCAACGGAAAATAAATCCTTCATACGGATTTAACTGTTCCAAAGAGCGAAGCAAGAACAAATCCACGCTGTTGAGTAATATCCTTGCATTAACAAAATATACATTCCAAGAAACAAGACATTAGTTCAAGATTGGAGACTAAATCATGATATTATTCGTTGATCTTGAAAGGGTCTCATATGAACATTTATCTTTAATGTGAGCAACAAAACGTTCCTGTTTTGCCAACAACCTGTGTTCGGGAGTTTGAAGCAAGAACATTTGTTTCTTTCAACCAATCTTTAAGGTTTCTTAGCCATCTTGCATCCATTGGTCATGTGATACCAACCATCTAATCCCCAGTATACACTACATTTTAATTGTCATACTTTGACACTTTTCAAATGTATAGACTTTCTGAATGCTCAATGTGAAGCTAGCTTAGCTACTTGAAACCTTGGGAAACTGCTACCTTTCCACGTTAACAAAATGCACTTATATGCACCAGTATCAACCTGTAGGCCTGAAGGCCCTGACACACCAACCCGATTTTGGGAGTCAGAGGCTGTCGGGCATTCGCGGCGCCGTAGTCAGGTTGGTGTGTCCCGCACCGTCTGCCGTGACACGCCTTATTTGGACTGCCTGACCCGATGCACCTGACACACAGACCAGTGTTGCCAACTTCGCGACTTTGTCGTTAAATTTGGCGGCTTTCCAAACCCTCCGGCTACTTATTTTTGTCAAAAGCGACTAACGACTGAGCGACAACGACTTGTAATGGTGTTATTAGGGACTTTTCTGGTGTTTGGAGACTCACGTATTGTTCTGCAGTTAACGAGCTGCCGTGAGCCCCTCAGCCCTCCTGTAGTACTGACAGCCGCGCAGACTCACAGTTGCCTCCCGCAGCAGCTCAGCTGCAGTCAGAGCAGAGAGGAGACAGCCACACTCTCCCACGTCGAGACAGCTTCAGTCACTTAATCACCTCGTCCACTGTGTGTGCCTCTCTGTGACAAGCTAAACATCATGTCACAGTCTAAACTGTATTCACAGAAGTACAGAAAGGAGTGGGAATCCAACCCTGAGTTTAAAGGATGGTTGAAGCCATTTATTGGAGATGACACACGGGCATACTATACTGCCTTTATTGTAAGGGATATTTCTACTAAAAACTACAAAAACTATTTCTACTTTCTACTATAATACATGATCAAATATGTCTTGATTATAGTTTGTAGTGTTCGGAATTTTCAAAGTTAACTATAAATGTAATGTAAAACTGAATCAAACCATAAACAAGGTGGCCTGTTGGGATTACTATATATAGGCTATATATATCTGCATTATTTTATCCCACTTTATGCTTTGCTCTTGCTGCTTATTTTACACCGATTTTATATCTTATTTCTTACTGATGTAAAGCACTTTGAACTGCAATCCCCTGTATGAAAGGTGCGATACAAATAAAGTTATTATTATTATTCAGATGGATGTTTCTGCCCCTCTGTTCATTCTCCCATTATCCTCCGCAATCTGCCTAGAAGTATTTTAATGTTGTAGCTGTTACTATAAACAATAATGCTAGGGCTGCAACTGACAGTTATGTAGGCACATTATTATTGTTTCTTATCGCTAACCCCTCTTATGGCTGATAGATCCAGTGCCGCACGAAACATGTTTTCGATGGACGAGAGGGAAATGGAACGCACACGCTATTTGTTGTTTGTTTATATCATGCAGTCTGTTCTTCTTCTCTGTCTTCCGGTTGTTGCCTCTTTTGAATGACAAATACACACTACCGCCACCTGCTGGTAAGGAGAGTTATTGCCACTCACGCACTGAAGTCTTTGCGGTGTGTTCCCGTGCGACACATGGCCAAGACGCAGGAGGACGCGGCGACGCAACAGTCAGCGTCGGCTTCGGGGGGGTTCTCTGGTGTCTGCTTGGTGTGTCCGGGCCTTTAGGCTCAGTATTCAGCAAGTTACGCTAGGCTAACGAGCAGCTAGCGTTATCTTCATCTTTCCTAACCCTAGCTCCTGGATAAGTAAGACTGCTTTTACCTTTAAGGTAATCTATCACTACCTATAGTTTTTTTGTATTTATTTAAATCTTTAAAGTAAAGTTGAACACATAGCTATTAGCTCATGGGCAAGCTGTGATCGAACAACATTTCATAACAGGTACAAATAATGCTATCAGATTTCATCATTGATTTTGACTTAACACAAGATTACATAAACAGTTCTTTCTCAAGAAATATACTGCCGTGCCTTCATTACTAAAAGCCTTCTCACTTCCTGTTGCCTTTTGGGAGTTCAGACTCAAATACATGCCATAACAAAACATTTATTGGCGCAACATTATTGACAGTTTTAATATGCCCACTTTAAGGAGAGTCTCATAGCATTTATCCGTGGCATCACTACTGAAGGAGTGCAACTCCCCTGCGGAGCTATAACACCCACTCATGGAGATGAAAACCAAACAGAGGACAGCATGAAAACAAACTGCAGACGTACTCACACATATTCCCATATAGACAGAAAAAAAGCGTGTTAGTACCACATGGGTGCAAAGAAATATTCCGCAAAACATACAAAACATGCACGTGGCTCTGCAGCAGTATCTGGTATATTATTAAGGAGAGCAGTGTGCAGGGAGGATGAATGAAGCATTAGTCAGAGGAAGTGACTCCTCTGTGGTGTAGCTCTCACACACGATAGCATCTTCTCCAGCGGAGGGCCCTCTGTCAGCAGGTCAGCTCTCATCAGACGCACAGGAACAAGGGCCTTCTCTTTGGGGACGGAGAGGAGCACCATCCAAACCCCCAGATCCCCTGCTTTGGTGCACTGGATCCCCCTGCTGAGTGATAGAGCAGGACTGCCTGAACACTTGTGTCCCATTACTGAGTATCAAACCTCAGTGGCTTCCTGTTCCTCTGGTCTGTCATTCCAACATGCCATGGACTTGTACGTACTGCAAAAATGAAGAGAAAGCTCATTTGGATCAGATTTATAGCTACATATACATTTGAAGTGATTGCAATGGCCAGTAGCCTTATCTTTACCATGTGTATCTTTCATCTGTTGAAGAAGAGTACAAACACACAGTCTCAAGCACCAGCAATTAGCCCCATCCCTTGGAACTAGTAGCGAGGCTCTCGGGGGGGAAAACCCAGCAACCAATTCTACAGTATCATTACCATTGGCTTTCCCCTCCATTAGGAGACTTATTATTACATTTGTTTTACATTACATTTCATTTAGCTGATGCTTTTATCCAAAATGACTTACAATAAGTGCATTCGACTAAGAAGATACAAACTTGAAGAAAACAGAATCATAAAAGTACATCAGGTTTCATAGAGCCAAGCATTTCCAGTGCTACTCAGCTGGCTTTAGGTAAGTCGGCCCTTTGTTAGTATATAAGTGCTTTGTTAGTAATTCTATCGCTCGAAGTGGAGTCGAAAGAGATGAGTCTGTGCCGGAAGATGTGGTTTTTGCTTTCTTTTCAAATCTTATCTCATTAAGCATGTTGTTTATTTTTAAAACATGAAATAATTTGTTTTAATGTCCCTAAAGCTCCCTTGATGAAAACATTTCGTACTGCACACTTGAGTTTTGTTTTTTACTTTTGCCAATGATGTTAGATTTGGCCTCAGTTTTCGTTTATCTTCGTTTGTCTTCCTAGAAACTTCTGGTACAATGTTCAGGTGGAAGGGTTTAGCCTCAGCCAAGGAGGAACCAGTTGCATTTTGGAGTAGGTCTGCGTCGTGGGGCCTTCCGCAAGGTTCATCACTTTCAAAAAACATCCTTTTCAGTATAATGTTTAATGTTGTCTTGGAAACTTTTCCAATATAAATATATTTTCGTAATCTATGAATTCCAAGCAATCTCCTGATACTGTAATAAACTAAATGCAACCCTTGCAACGCTCTTGATCATTGTTTTACTCGCCTTAACCAATGCTGTCACCTCCTAATGAGCCTCATCAATCCACATTCGGCCATTATCTCACAGTAACGTTAACGATATAGCTCTGACCCAGGATCTGCACTACACACATTATCCCATCCACTTGTTACTACTGTATAAGCAATGCCAAGGTATGAATAATAAAAGACAATAGGCAGCCATAGTCTACTATCTGTGGCGCATCGCTAATAGATATAATATTGGAGGGAGGAAATGGGCCTGTAATTAACATCTGTCTCTGTTGGCTGACGAGTCTATAAGGGAGGCGTGGCACTCGCATACCCAGGGAGGAGTTGGTCTAATGGCTCCAGCTGGTGGTGACAGATTTTTGGGAAGGGGGGAAATTGGGAGTATTGGCTGGAACCCATGAAGGCTGATACAAGCTCAAGGCTAGGCAATGATCACACTGAGATCTTGTGTTTTCTCTTCAAATGGGAATTGTGGCAGATGTGAGATTGGAAAATGGCATTCAGCGTCCAAATCTTAAATGCAACATTCTCATCCCGTCTGTCAATGTTAGGAAATTAAACGTTTAAGTTTG
This sequence comes from Champsocephalus esox, assembly GCA_036324585.1. Lineage (NCBI taxonomy): Eukaryota > Metazoa > Chordata > Actinopteri > Perciformes > Channichthyidae > Champsocephalus > Champsocephalus esox. The sequence goes on along the minus strand of CM070487.1, from coordinate 39,441,190 downwards.
AGCGCGACCTCTGAATCTCGTTTTATGGTTAGCCCCACCTGATTTGTAATCATCATTAACCTGTAGAAATTGGGGTGAGACAGTGAAAATGGCTGCACCTTTATGTATCCACTTATCCGGGGTGTGAGAGGGGTTAGATCTCGATGCCGAGTCGGACAATGAGCCCCGCGGTCAGCGGGAGAAAGTCTGATGAAAAGTCGTCAAACTGCTGCCGCGGAATTACCATTCGCTGCTCTGAGGTCTTCTTGAAAATTATGTAGATCAGAGAAATATCACAGCAGACATGAATTGCATTAACTCGTTTGACCTATGGTAAATTGGCCTCAGTGTATAGTGGCTAAAAAAGAATGAGATTTAGAATTGTTAGTTGGTGTGTTTTTACTAGGGCTGTCAAGTTAACGCGTTAATAACGCGTTAACGCAAAAAAAAATAACGCCACTAATTATTTTAACGCGATTAACGCATGTGTATTTTTTTTCCTCGGCCGCCCCGTAGTTTCAGAGCGCATCGAGTTTAAAATACCATCTACCAGCTGATGCTGACAGCCCCACTCCTGCTGCCCTCTTGCAGCAGACCACACTTCCACGCTCACCGGCAGGCACCGACTGGCCATCGGGAGGACCGGGAAGGTGTGTGTCTGTGTGGCCCGAGCGAGCGAGGGAGATACCTTACGTGCATTGTTGTTGTTAGCATCGGGTGCTAGCTAGCTGCGCTAACGGATATACGGAGCTGTTTAAATGAAAACAGAGGAGCGACATTTCGCCACAACTGCGCCGAGCACTTGACTTGATGCAGGAAGCAGACAGAGGGACATTGTAGAAGTCAGCACACTCATTATTGCAGCGTCCAGGCAGCTCCCGTTCGAGCATATGCCTTCAGTTGCACATAGCTCCAACGATCCCACACACACACACACACACACACACACACACACACACAGAGGTTCCAGGTTGTTGTGTTTAATATTCATGAGAATATTTGTCATTGTTCAAATTATAATAAACATTAGCATAAAGCATATTTGTCCACTCATATGTTGATAAGAGTATTAAAAACTTGAAAAATATTCCTCTAAGGTACATTTAGAACAGATCAAAAATGTGCGATTAATTTGCGATTGATCGCGATTAACTATGGACAATCATGCGATTAATCGCGATTAAATATTTCAATCGACTGACAGCCCTAGTTTTTACACATAAAATATATTTACTGTTTTATTAATCAAGAGCGAGAGGCAAACGTGGCTGATTCCACAGGTCATTTAAAAGACTTTGAACTGAAATGATGAGTTCAATTGTCCATTTGGCTGTTTGTTGATAAAACATATTATACATTGTATCGTAGTTCTAGTCTAGTCCTTTTGCAAACAGAACAGACAGGACATGGCAAAGTATAACCGTGAACTGAATAAAGTGTTTTTAGGCCAACAAAACTGGTTATAATTAATTGTTTCATAATGAAATCAAATGTGGAAGAGTTATGTTGTATGAACACCATGGGGTAATGACCTGTCAATCATAAGGTAACCCCGACCTAAAGCATACCCTGCTTTATCATTTCTCTTTCTCTTTATGGAACCATGATTTGCAAAAGGAGCAAAGAAAAAGTCTTGAAACTAGCAATTGAGAAAATAAACTCCTTAGGAAAATATTCACTCGAGATAAACAAAGAGAGAAGAAGGGACATTTTATCAAAGACTTCTATTCAACCTGCTTTCTTTTTGTAGCTAGTCGTCCCCTGTTGGATTTTAGAAACAACACAACTTTAAGGCACCTACGTTTAAGTACACACTGACTTTAGAAAACACAGGCTGCTGCCTGGAGATGCGGATTGTGAACAAAGTATGAACATTACAAATGGTAGCTTTAAGGAAGAACCCGCACAATTGTATTCAGATTCTTCATCCCTTATGACCTGTTCCACAATCTGAAATACAAAGTTTATTTGTGTGTGTGTGTGTGTGTGTGTGTGTGTGTGTGTGTGTGTGTGTGTGTGTGTGTGTGTATGGGCATCACAGCTTAAGTGACGCATAAAGCAGGCAGCGTGTCTGAAAGGAACCAGTGTTCCTGCAGACGACAGCGCATGGAGCACGTTGGATGTGTGTTGTGGAGCTGTCAATCTGAAGGATGACAGCACGGATGTCTGGCTCTGCTGTATCCATGCAGGGAGGATTAGCATAGTAAAGTGTTTTGGGAGACACGATGTGGGAAGAACTATGAGAAGTGAGCAGCGATTGTCAAGTAAACAAAGTTACAATGAACTGTATGTTAGCTGGAGAGTCAGCTTCACAATCAGCAGGGCTGTGCCAGGGGGGGGGGTCGGCATGTCTCAGCGGGGGGCTGCCGTTTGATTGTAACCTGAATGGAGATATTAAGTTTATCCTGTCTCCACCTGCAAATGAATGCACTCATTCATCGCAAGAAGTGAAAGCCTTTTGAAATCACTTCAAACGCAGATGCAAGACTTTTACAAATCAACCTTCGGAGGGTTCTTTTGAAACAAACCATGAACTATGTATAACTTAAAGGTCACCCTCTATGCACAGTCCACTTCTGCATGTCTCTTCCACATCAACACGTGTCCCCTCTTCTTCATGTCTCTTCTACATCAACATGTGTCCCCTCTTCTCCATGTCTCTTCCACATCAACATGTGTCCCCTCTTCTTCATGTCTCTTCTACATCAACATGTGTCCCCTCTTCTTCATGTCTCTTCTACATCAACATGTGTCCCCTCTTCTTCATGTCTCTTCTACATCAACATGTGTCCCCTCTTCTTCATGTCTCTTCTACATCAACATGTGTCCCCTCTTCTTCATGTCTCTTCAACATCAACATGTGTCCCCTCTTCTCCATGTCTCTTCTACATCAACATGTGTCCCCTCTTCTTCATGTCTCTTCTACATCAACATGTGTCCCCTCTTCTTCATGTCTCTTCAACATCAACATGTGTCCCCTCTTCTTCATGTCTCTTCTACATCAACATGTGTCCCCTCTTCTCCATGTCTCTTCTACATCAACATGTGTCCCCTCTGTGGAAAGACATTCAGAAAGCTTCAGGAAAAAAGATTCTCTCTCTTTTTGTCTGATCCATTTTCGATAAAAACCTGAAAATGAGCTGATCATTTTGTCCACTTTATGATGTCATAACGTTTTTTTGGCTTGTGTAACCGTTAGCCAATCAGCAACCAAGGTAACACCACTGTAACATCTGTTTGGTTTTTCGAACCAAACACTTCAGAAACATGTTTTGTATATACATCAGTGGCGAACCGTGTCTATCACAACTGGACCTTCTGGAGACACACACCCCCCCGCCGCGCCCCCGCATTATAATGTCCGTCTTTTCACTGAATTGTCGTCTTGAAAAGGGTACTCACAACAATTCCGCAACAACTTCATCTTCACCCTGTTGCACTTGTCATTTCAACGTTAAAAACAATTAAACGGCATGAATTGCTTCGTCGCATTCATCTAGATCCTCTGTCTCGAGCCAGTTAACTAGCGGGCCTTCTAGAACGCCCTGGAACCGAGGGGAACTCTGAAAGAACACGCACATTGGCTTCAAATCAATATATGATTGGTTGATCAAACTGTCAGTCCAAACGTACGCTCTCATTCAGTGCAACGGCCAGGGCATTCGATCAAGGATGTAGAATACCTTGGTGAAGGATATTCCACCCAGAGACCCAGAACGAGATCTGATTGGTTGCTTTCTTTTCTGACACAAACCCACTGAAATGCGTAGTGCATGGTCCGAGAAGGACAAACAAATCAACGTAACACTGTGATATTACAGATCAACAACACAGATACCATTCTCATGTATTCATTTTATATACATTTTATTACATTTTATTACATTTTATTTCTATAATTAAATCGATCTTTTGTTTGTTTTATCTGAGTGTTCCAGGGTATCCTCTGAATACCTTGAAGGCCCTGACGGTTCACCTCTGACACGTATCTGAGAGCGATAATATATCAATGCAAAACAGTATAATAGGGGACCTTTAAGACTTGTCTAGCAAGTGTAAATCCCAGCTGTCCAAACTAAATGAATTGTCAACTTCAGAAGGTCCAACAGCAGCACACGCACGGCCATCAGCATTAACGGGACGTCACCAGTTTCGGTCCTGGTCCAGAAGGCTCACCCGTGTCTCTTCTTCCTGAGGATAGTGAAGAAAGCCCCCCTGTCTCCTCACATTCATATACACACCGCTGCACCATTCAGAGCCTCCTCACTATCTGCATCACGGTCTGGTAAAGGGACTGCACTGCTGCGGACTGAAGAACACGCATTACTGGTAACCATCTCCCTGACACAGAGATAATCCAGCACCAAGATGTCTGCGAGGTGTAGAGCATCATCAAGGACACTTCTCACCCCTGGTAGCTGCCTTAGAAATATCTGCAGGACCAGCGGGTTCAGGAAAGGTTCTTGTCCTCATGTTTATATATCTGTCATATGTGTTACTTATATAATACTAGACATGCCTCTGCACCGTACGCTTCTATGCACTTCTGGTTAGATGCTAACGGCATTTCGTTGTCTTAATACTTAAGTGGTACTCGGTGCATTGACAATAAAGTTGAATCTAATCTAATCTAAAAAGCACTGAATAATTAAAGGGAACAAAAGTGGATGCAGGTTTTCTTTCTTGATGATCTGAATGGAGTGTTCATTTGCAAAACAACCTTTATTTCAACTCAAAACATTCGCTTAGATACGATGAATCTTATAGAAAGATGTTTTAAAGATTCATAAGGGGTGGGCCCTTTTGAGAAAACATTTTAACACTATCTTTTCTATCTATCTATTCCTGTAAAGCGACCTTGGGTCCCTTGAAAGGCGCTATAGAAATCTCAGTTATTATTATTATTATTTTGTCAAAGAAATGTTCGACACATTTACTGTATATCTTTACTGTATACAAAGTGCTGAGCAAGGAAGCCATGCTAATTGGAATTAAATGTAGTAGAATTTGTTTCTAAAACATACAAATAAATATCTTGCACCTTTAACATTTCAGGCACGTAATCTTTAACGGCCAATGTGTCGTCATCTCCTACCAGGTGTCTATCAGGAGATACCTGTTCAGTCATGTACGTCTTAAACAGGAAACTGTCTTGGCCCTGACCACATTAGGATTCAGAGGACATACTTTACATCCGTGAGTGTGTGATCAAAGTGAGACCTCCTCTCCTCCTTGGAGAGCTGGAGGCGTGACAGGTTCTGAGTGCATTTTCTCAAAGAGACCTCCCCGCTGAGAGGCTGTTATCGACCTGCCTCAGACGTCTGTCGCCATCTACAGTAAATGCTGGAAACAGCTTCTCAGTGGGGGGCGGTTCGGTTCGGGAATTGGTTCTCGGTGAGCTCACCCATCAGAGAATATTAATGTCAGGAGCACTTCAGAAGCTGTGCACCCTGAACTCATTGCAAGAAGGGAAAAGTGTTATCGTTTTTCTAATGTCAGACTAAATTTCACACGCAAATATTCACGAGTAAACTTGGAGACTAATGTGTGCACCACGGTGTTGCCGAGAACTGAGCGCCATTACAGATTTGATATTGAAATGATGAGTGAGTCATTTCAAATCATCATGTTCAGCCTCAGAAACTGAAGAAAAAATGAAGTGTCTCTTTCATGGCATTGAGAGGAGAAGAATGTCTACATTAAAAGGCTGAGGCTGTCCCAAGAAAATTCCCAAGACACATCGTGGAGTGAATGTGGAGCAGGGCGGTCCTCAGGGAACCTGGCTATAGCAAATACATGATAAAATAAAACCAGCAGGACTCACTATTCCTTTGTCCCCCCCCCCGCCCCCCCCTCAGTCCCACAGGCTGCATGTTGAGTTGGTCAGTGTCCAATCAGCTCCCGGCTGCACTTCCCCTGCTCTACACAGGATGGCGTTGCTGTGCTACACCAGAGCCCAGCTGACCAACCAGAGAGCCCGAAGCCCTGCAGTCACTCAGCAGCCTGGCCAATTGAATCACGGGGGCCACATCAGCACTCAGGAAGCAGCTACCTAAACTGCCTGGCTGATAGTCATCTAATGCTCTCACACACACACACACACACACACACACACACACACACACACACACACACACACACACACACACACACACACACCGAGAACTGTGCCAAGTGTCATTATGCTTTGTTTAAACTCAATTCAGAAAGCAGCTGCGTTGGTTTTTCCACCACCTCCGTGGGGGTGGAGGGTTTGTATTTGACCAGCTAATTGGAGTAAGTGTCCAGGACTGTGACATAGCCCACTGTATATGTTCATGTAACTCTGAGCACACACACTTCAAGGTCTGGTTATGAGGCACCAGACGCAGTGACACACACTCAGCCCCGCCCCCTCCTTCTTCCCGCCCCCTGCCCCAAGCAGTTAGAGAGGAAGATGTGCTGATACAAGGAGGAGGTGGAGCAACTGGGCGAACCCACAACAAAGCTTGCCTCTGTCTTATTGCTGCAGCAAATGCACACCAATGCTTCTTGTTATCCATGGAGCTCTGTTTGTTGTATGTGAGAGGGAGAGGGAGAGGGAGAGGGAGAGGGAGAGGGAGGGGGGGGGTGGATGTTTTGTACTTTGCATTTCAATTATACCCTAGATTATGCATCTTTATTCAGAGTACGCTGGTGAATTTGTAATGTGAAATAACAACATGCCCCATTTTCATTTGATTTCCTGGTCTGTGAGTCTGCAGCTCCTCTCCTTTCCAGGGGCGGTGAACGCTTTCAATGAACCAGGCAGGGAGAGTTTTTAAAAAGCGGGGGAGGGGAAAAGAAAAAACATTTTGCCCTGGTACTGTAGTTATTCAAGCTAATATAGGAAATACACAATACAACATTCTTTTATGAATTGGTGCTATTTCTAACTTTGAATAGCTTCACCTGGACAGAAAGAGACATCTGCTTCTTTGGAGTTTGTGTTATGCTTCTTTGTGGGGTTTTTGTTTCTCTTCTTGGTCATTTTGCATCTCTTTTGGGTTGATGTGCTTCTCTTTGTGGTCTTGTTGTGTCTTTGTGGTCTTGTTGTGTCTCTTTGAGGAAGGTGTGTGTCTCCATATGGCTGTTTTGCTACTTCTCGTGTTGGTTTTGTGTCACACAACGGTCTGATTCCCACTGGCCTCGACTCATTTGAAACCCGTTCAGCTGAGGTCTGCTGCCGCACAGCTGCTCAGCCACATGTGCCGATAATGTAGCACACACACATTAAAACACACACCAACAATATCTCAGTGTCACCACGCTTTGATGCTCGCCCTCTCTTCAACATGAGAGGAGCTGGGACTTCATTTAAACAAACGCTGTCCCTTTGAAACTCTACGCCACTTTACACCCCTCCCCCACACCTTCAGCTGCGGGACATTGTGACGGCACGGAGCTGCGAGGCCTTTCTGCGTGTGTCGCTGTGCACGGTGTGGCTTTTATATATGAGAAGGACTTGATAAATGAGAGAGAGGCGCAATCTAATTTAGCAGAAACGCATCACGTCTTTTGTGTGAGCACACAATGTTTATGAGGCAGCGTGATTGATGATTACAGCCAAGCAGAAGTGACAGTGGAATAACATTACTCACCTTAGTGTTGTCCTCCTCAGGCAGCGCAGCAGGTACAGTTATCTTCACAATCATTAGTCACGTGTGCGATTGTGGCAAATCTTCGCATGGAAACAATCTAATGTGGATGAGTAATGCGGAAATAGGGAAGAGTAGGTTAAGAGGAATATTCTCTGGCCTAGTTAAGGTGTGCATGTCCTCCTTCTAAATGAACTAGTGCAGTGTGGGGATTTCTGCTGAATATATGAAAAGCTCATGAAAGTACCAGCATGGTGAAAAGACACGGATGAGTGCATTTCATTTGTACATGTGGGTGATGGAGGAGGGGCGAAAAAGAAAAACGTAAAATTGTGAGTCTTTTTCTCTGTGTCAGGCCTAACTATAATTATGCCTTCGTTAATTAGTGTATCGTGGACTCGCTTGGAAGGATGCCACTTAGCTCAGCTTTTCCTCGCTCACCCATATCCCATTCCCAAATCCTGGCTCTTTCTTTCAAACCCCCTCGCCTCCCCCTCCCCCTTCCTCACTCCTCCTCCCATCCCATTCCTGTCCACATGTCTTGACAGCTCATAAGGAAAAGCGGCATATCAAAGCAGACAGAGCCATCGAAGCCCGTAACCAAGCATATTTTGCTTCAAATTGCTTCCCGAGGAGAAGGAGAAGTAAGACAAGAAGGCCGCATGAGAGGAGGAGGAGGAGGATAACGCGGGGCCACACGGGGCTCTTGTCGACAAGAGAGCAGAGAGTAAAAGTGGAAATGTAAGACATACGCAGCTGCCCTTATTTCTCTGCGGTGTCGGTTAAAGCCTCTGAGGTGATAGACGTCAGAGTTGCTCCCCCCTCCCAACCACCCGGAAAAATTAAGTCCCATTTCAGTGACGAGATCAGGGAGCAGACGCGTGTGTCAGTCCTCTTCATGGAGCTCTGCACTCTCTCACAACAACTAAGAACAGCAGGATACCCAACTCTTAAAAAAACGATCCTCCTCAACTCCCAAATTCAAATTCTTGTCGTGGCTGCTATTCAATCTCAGCGGCACTGCAAGATGCTGCATACATTAAGTCGCTGGAGGGAGCGAAGACGAGGAACGAGCAGCGCCTGACTCTGCTGGATGGTATTTACTCCTGGGGCCGTGTTGGCGCAGAAGAACCCTCTTGGAGACCGGGGCCACAGCCCCTGCTCTTCATTACAGGTCTGCTATTATGCTGCTTTTCATCAATATATTAGAGGTCTCGGGTACAAAACATGTCTCTGAAGTGTTTGGCTCGAAGTACCCAACAGATCATTGCAGCATTACCCATAATCCCCTCTGTTTCAGCCCTGATTCAAAAGTGCTGATTCTCTGTCTGGTTCTTTAGATGAAAACAAGGAGCCCCTCCCCACGCCCCTCTGAGAGACATTTGGTTACAAAGAACTCAAAGGTGCTCTAGGAGGAGATTCAGGTGATAAGGGGGGGGGGTTACCTTGGTAGCTGATTGGCTAATGGTTACTCAAGACAACACATCGTTATGACATCATAAAGTGGCCAAAATCTGATCAGATATCAACACATGTTGATGTAGAAGAGACATGAAGAAGAGGGGACACATGTTGATGTAGAAGAGACATGAAGAAGAGGGGACACATGTTGATGTAGAAGAGACATGGAGAAGAGGGGACACATGTTGATGTAGAAGAGACATGAGAAGAGGGGACACATGTTGATGTAGAAGAGACATGAAGAAGAGGGGACACATGTTGATGTAGAGGAGACATGAAGAAGAGGGGACACATGTTGATGTAGAAGAGACATGAAGAAGAGGGGACACATGTTGATGTAGAAGAGACATGGAGAAGAGGGGACACACGTTGATGTAGAAGAGACATGCAGAAGTGGATTTTGCACAATAGGGGACCTGTAAGCCCGCTGACTGTCCCCACTTGCAGGCAGTAGTTCCAGAATGTGTTCACAGCCGTACTGCATCTAAAATGAGACATTGGAGAAATAAAGCCTTGTGTCAGTCTCTCATTTTGTTGTTGTTGTGTTGTTGTTGTTGTTCTGTGTGCCTTATTAGCTTGGATAGCAGTTGGAGAGAATGAGGCAAGTTTACGTGAGGGGACGAGGGAAGGGGGCTGTTTGCGATGCCCCAATGTCAAAGGCATGCTCGGTGATTGCAGCGCTGACCCTTCTCTTCCACCTCTGGATTCGTCCCGCTGCTTCGCAGAGACAAACACTCCGAGGCTCAGATTGTCTCCATTTGCTTTAAACATGTTATTTTCTGCAGATAGTCCGGGGAGCGAATACAAAATGAAAAAAACGCTGTGCTTGGGTGCATGACCGCGGTGCAAAGTAATGGCTGAGTCAAGGGAGAGGGGGTGGAGAGTGGGGGTGGGGGGGTGACAGGATGTGTGCTATTTCAGACACGGTGCTTTCAGGCCAACTGTGCCCTCATTGTTCCATCGCCGCCGGTGATGACTTCACCGTGGACTTCCTGTCACATGACCATGACTCTCCTGACCTCGTAAGTGATGAAGCAAGCAACCCTGATTTGGATTGTTTTCATGTGTGCTTCCTTGACAAAGTTGTAATACTCTTTCTTTTTGTTAAGGTGCCTTCAGAGTTACAAGGCACTTCAGAAGAGCGTCATGCATACAGTCATTAAAGGCCCTGTCACACTGTCCCGAAATTGACACCCGATGGACACACGATAAAGGAAATGTTCAAATTCGGCTCTGATCGTAGCAACATCGGGCCATTCGTGTGGGCATCTTAAGCCTTCGTATGACCGCCGGTGGAGTTTCTCAGGCTCTGTCAAAACACTGTCACTACACAATGATACTGTACTGATATTTTCAGACTTTGTTCTTTACTTTATCCGTCTTTATATGTAGAAAATATTACGTTTTCTCCGTAATGTTGTTTCCATAGCAACAACAACTTCCTGTCAACTCTCCTTCAAAATAATATATTATATCCTTTTCAGTTTCACAGAACACACATTGGGTTATTTACATAATATGTTTACATGATTTTGTTGTGCAATAAAACAACCCGATGGACACACGATAAAGGAAATGTTCAAATTCGGCTGTGATCGTAGCAACATCAGGCCGTTCGTGAGGGCATCTTAAGCCTTCGTATGATCGCCGGTGGAGTTTCTCAGGCTCCGGCAGCAACTTCGTGAGCGGTGGCAAAATCTTTGGCATGCCAAAAAATTGCCGAAGGACCTTGTGAAGGTTCATTTTCGTGTTGAATTTGTGTGTCAATTTTGCCCTTCGTAAGGCCATCGTGAGGGCATCTTGTTATCATCGGTGCCATCGGGCATTCCCCCCGATCAGAGTGAGGGTGAATGCACCGATGATAACACGAAGATGACACGATTTGACAAGATGCCCTCACGAGTGCCTTACGAAGTTGCCGCTCATGAAGTTGCTGCCGGAGCCTGAGAAACTCCACCGGCGGTCATACGATGGCTTAGATGCCCTCACGAATGGCCCGATGTTGCTACGATCAGAGCCGAATTTGAACATTTCCTTTATCGTGTGTCTATCGGGTGTCAATTTCGGGACAGTGTGACAGGGCCTTAACTGTAGATCAGGTTGAAATGTAATGATCTGGTTTAGAAGAGGAACAGAAATGCAATCTTGCTTACAAAAAGATGAAAGGACTGCTTAATCAAATATAGTCAAGTTGTCTCATTCATGAAACAATTCTACGTAACAATTTTGTTCTACTTAACTTAAGGTCAATGGGATGGATAAGGACATGATGTTGAAGCTCCTCTTCTTGCTAGAGGGACTTGTCTATTGTCTTTACTATTTCAAACAGAAGTTGACCAAGACATATTAATGTGAGACCCCAAGGTTCTAGGTGCAAACAAAACAACAAGTTCACTTATCCGTACTCGTATAGGGCTGGAGAAGTCATTCCTATAACCGGATATAAGTCAGGATTTTTGCACTTCCTGTTCATTCGTCTCAAAGTCAATCATTTTTTTAAAGAGTTTTTGTTCAAGTGATTGAAAACAGTCTGTAGTTTCCACAAGCATAATCATTTAAAGTGTTGTTCTACGACATTAAATATATCAGTTTATATCCCACTTGTGAATTAAACCTTTCACCCTCTGTCTGAAACCAGAGTCCAGTCTGCTCTGATTGGTTAGCTGGCTGGCTCAGTTGTGATTGGTAACCGCTTGGAGATGTCCCGCCCCTTAGTGTATCACGTACAATGTGTTGTAGCGCTAGCCAATAGGAGTGCCAGTGTTACATAGTGATGTCATTATGTTCCAGAAGTAAACAAGGAATCCAATGATGGCGTTTCAGGCAGGGGGAACTTTATTTTAGTCTTTGCAGACCATTTACATGCACACAAACCTGTATAACACACTACAGGAAAGGGAGAACCTCACGAAGCATAACAGAACCTTTGAAAAAAAAATGAAATAAACTGAATAGACATAAACTCGAACCAATTAACCAGCAGTACCACAAGTTCAAGGACATTTCTGATCTATTGAGATTGGTCTTCATAATGAAAGAAATAATAATAATTCACACACACACACACACACACACGATTAATACCAGCCTTTGTATACCGACTGCCTCACAATGCCCAGCAGCAGACTGCAGATCTGTTCTCAATCCGAGAATCACATCAAATCTTGTCATTAGGCTTTGTTACCAGGACAACAGCATTGCTACAGCATCCTCTATGCCAAAGCCTGCCAGGACAGCAGGCGAGGTAGCAGCAGAACAAATATACCTATAGATGAAAATAAAATAAACGCAGGTCCAGAATTCATGACAGAAAGCCCTCCAGTGCAGATGACCTGCTGGCTTACTGGGACCCGGGTGAGGAGCCTGTGAAGTGGAGAGTGCTTTTATCTTCTTGCTGCGGCCAGATGTACCCTCGTGTTTTTTTGACCCTGATATTGTGTGAGAAAGCCAAGGCTTCGAGTTCACAGCTCAGATAAAGAGCAGAATAAGTGGCACGTGGTTACGTAATGTGAGTCCATACGGCAGTGTTGTATAATTCATTGCACTAGTGGAATATGTAAAAGCACCGCTCCAATCCCCTTTAGGTCTAATTAAAAGACTATCAGCCTTTTTACAAAGAAAACTCCAGGGGATACAGTGTAATCACGTATTAATAGAATGATTACTAAAGAAATAAAGCTCCTTACGCAGATAAGAGCTGCTGAATTTATAAAACTCCCCAAAACAATTCTATTTTCATTCTAATGATATTTGTTCAGCTCTAAATTTGTGAACATGAACGAGCCCCTCCTAAATCCACAGAAAGAGAGTCTCAGTCATAATGATGTGGACGGGAAGTGGATTTTTTAGATGCAGATTGGCTCCAAGGTGCCTTTTCTATTCATGAAGACTTTATGATAATCATAACTGTTTACAAAATGATGACATAGGGCTAATTTGGGCAAGTCAAGGCAAGACTACTAATCCATAAATGTGGATTCACATCCGATTCCAATTAAAACATGCAGATTCGGTATCTTCATCGAACATTTCCAATACAGAGTTACCCTCGAGAAAAGCCTCAGCGCTGTGACAGTGCTGGAAAAAGATCTGGCTGCATACTTTATTTTATCATTCTGCTTTAGGTTAAAAACACTCTCTGTTATTCATATATTTGAAAACGCAATCATCTTGCGCCACTTAGCTCAGGGTGCAGAGACGGTGCATTGGTATATACACTGTAAGGCAAATAGCAGAAGGGGATGAGAATGCTGCTTATGATATACAGCCAATGGCATACATCTAAAGTTTGAGTTGGCTACTGTACCAATTCAAAGTCTGTCACGGTGGGGTAAGAAGGCAGGACCCAAATCCAGGACGAAACATAGGAGTCAGATATCAGTAGTGATGTTACGTATTGCGCCGAGGCTTCGGAGCGTGAGTCGAGTAATCCCCGAACATTTTGTGAAGGCTTGTATCGTTTTGGGCCAGTGATGTCATCGACGACAAACGAAGCCTCGCTGCCTGTCGACAGGGCCGGCCCGTAGCACTGGCGTTATAGATGTTCGCGTGGGGCGCCAGATCTGGGGAGGCGCTGCGCTGGTAGCTCTGGGAGGGAAACACATTTTTTTGACCGTTGGGGCTCATCCTAATTTTCAGCCTTGATGTAACAATATTCATAATTAAGTAAATATAACACCCTTTTCACCCCGGTTACACTTTTCATTTGCCCTGTACGATGGGCACTGCAAGTGATAAACATGGGGGATGTTGGCTTATCAGGTGCCCGCAGCTCACAGCCAACGGGCGAGTGAGCGAGGGAGAGAGAGAAGGGCGCACCGGTACCGCTGCGCTAACGGATATAAGAAGAAGATGTTTCTATAATAATGTGGAGGGAGAGTCCTCTCCAGTCAGACTGAGAGGCTGATAATTACAGCTCAGTGAGGTAAAGGACTCTGAGTTAGAGAGTTACATTTAGTCCAAGGGGTCCCCTTTATGTTCACCTGAACCAGCTTTTCTCCAAACTGAAGGAGGTGAGCAGCATTGTGTTGAATGCCACATAACATATCTGAAGGGAGACTGGAATACAACAAATATATATATAACAAAAAGCTAACATCTAATTTAAATTATACATTTCAAACATAGCCAATGATCTATATAAAACAAAAAACTGCTTTTAGTCTTTTAAATGATGGACAGTTTGAAGCATTTAGTGATCAGTCTGAAAACAAAATGTTAATCACCGACATTTTGGCTATGATATAAATATTTGATTATTAAAATGTAAACTGATCTTTTTCATATGGGTGTTTTAGAGTTGTACCAGATTGAAGCATTTTACTTTAAAATGTTCAACATTTTCTTCCCGGGGGGGGGTATACCCTCGGACCCCCCTAGAGGATGTGGCGTCCATCCCCCATTCCATTGTGTATTCCTTGGATACTCTATTGATCTTTATCTTTTCTACTGTACGATTCTCTGGCTGCGGCGCCAGCAAAAATCTCGCCTAGGGCTACAAATTGTCTAGCCGCCCTGCCTGTCGATACCACGTGACTGCTTCAGGAAGCGATTCAGATCGGTTGAACCACAACGCTCATATTACCTATGGATGTATAATAAGAACCATATTACCCCTCCTGTACCGGGCCTGGTGACACAAGACCTTCACTTATATAGATGTCGGAACATGTCATAAGTATAAATAAATAAAAGCAAAAATAAATACAGGAATAAATACGGTGCAGTGTTTTCAAGTAGATTCAGTGGGCTGTGGCTCAGCTGGAAAGCAGTTGACTCACAACCGCAGCGTCCCTGGTTCAACGACTCATCAATAAGTCTTTTTTTGTTTATAAAAGCTAAAGCTAAATGAGATAATGTAGTTAATAAATGTATTCTTTGATATGGTTTAGCCTGTCTCAGGCTACAACATGGTTAAGTTTATGAATATTATTAAGGAATATAAATCCCTCTTTGCAATGTTTACCAGCCTCCTTAGGCTTTTCAATCACAATCATTAAACTGGAATGAAAACAATATTGTTAACATGAAAATATGATTTCATGTTCATTGTTTAGAGTTATTCTAAGGCTTTACTCAATGGGAACTCGGTAGAGATAGAGCACACTGTTGAGATGTCCAATCTGCCTGTTTTACACACTTTGACCAACAGGGGGTTTGTGTGCAAATGAAGCCTCATGTTGCGTTCACACTAAAAAGAGCCGGAACTAAAATTAGTTCATCAGAACCTTTTTCACCCCCTTTTCCGTCCCTGCTAGAGAGCAGCGACTTTCGTGGGAGAAAAAGGTTCCTATGTCTGATTGGCTGGGCGGATTGCAAACCACGCCCCGTAAAACTCCCAAAAAGTTTTGTGAAGCCGCCATTTTATTATCCTCGCATTAGCATTATTAGCATTAGCCCAGCGCAGAAACGCAGAGAGACTAACTTATGGCAACACAAAATAAAACATGGGAGCGGTGGAGATGAGGAGGTGTCGGTGTTCAACTCCGGGGACTTCTGGCCGGGGACTTCGGGCGGCAGTATACGCCGTGAAGTGGTTTGCGGCCTGCCAGTAAACCCAAAGCAGAAGAAGAAGAAGAGACGTCAGCGGCTTCATTTGCCTAATCCTCCCCCGGGGACTTTTTCTGGTGTGAACGCAATGTATACTTAGTTCATGAGAACTAAAGAGTTCTCATGAACTAAGTTTTCATGAACCTTTGTGGGAAAAGTACTGCGGTGTGAATGCGCCTAATGAATAACGACAACGATCTGACAGAGAACACTCGAGAAGACAAGACTAAATACACACAAGACCAATCAATCACAAGACAAGACACAGCTGGAGAGGGCAAGCAGAAACACACGGGCAACAGGCAGGCCCGGACTGGCCATCGGAGGACCGGGAAGTTTCCCGATGGCCAGGCCTGTTGCCGTGCTGGCCTGGCCTTTTTTTTTATGAGAGAGAAAACCGGTTACTTGTATTTTTGTTGTTAGCATCTGGTTAGCTAGCTGCTCTAAAATAAGGAGCTGTTTCAACAACAAGGTGGAGGGAGAGTCCTCTGCTGTCAGACTGAGAGCGATAACTACAATCCTTAATTACAGGTTAAGGACTCTGAGTGTTTAGATCAACACATCCTCACTCCCAGGTCGGCCTATGTTGACGTTATGTCAAGTCCCCTGCCGGCTTTTTCCAACGCAAGGGGGGGGCCTTAGCGTCCATTTTCAACGCCAGGGGGGGGGCCTTAGCGTCCATTTTCAACGCAAGGGGGGGGGGCCTTAGCGTCCATTTTCAACGCAAGGGGGGGGGCCTTAGCGTCCATGTTCAGATTTCCGGGATGTCCATGTGCTTCTATGGACGCTCATGTCAGCACGGCATTCGTTTGTGTCAACTGCCCTTAAAGACAATGAAGACACTACACTACCCAGAATCCCCAGCTATCGTTTGGCCTACACCATGTGCTCTGTTTGACGTCACGTGATTTCTCCCTGCAGAAAAAGAAAACATGGCCGAACTTCGTTTTATTCTGGGTGTAAAATGCCTATTTTAAAGTTAGTTTGGCCATTAAAATGCGTTTTGATGTCATTTGATGCGAGAAATATGAGTTGTTATTTCAGATTATGTGTGCAGTGGATGTACATGATCTTTAGTTTGCTAGTTATTACGAAGATTACTTCAGGAAATTGCGTCCAACGTTTTCATTGTTACCAAGGTGGTTGCTAGGGACGCTGCTATCGATATTATTTCTGTTATGTTGTGTAACTGTTTAATGGTGTTATCTTTATTGCTACCCCCTTCCCCGTCAATGTATAGTGTTGGTCCACAGCCGAAACATATTAGTTTAACAAAATCCGCATCTAAAGATACGTTATTTTCCCCTGTGCAATTCCAGTCTCACATCTCACAGCACATCGTCATTAACAAATACCGGAAACAGACCGAAAATATTTTTAAAAAATAAAATAATACCTTATTCCGAGTGCTCTTGCTTTTCTCTTTGAAAGTCATCACATAACGGCATTGTAATACACGGTTCGGCTGCATTAAATATTACATATCTGCCGCAGTTCTGTATTTATAGCCCTGATGAGAAGACAAAGATGAGGAACTGAAAATGTGACGTGGATCATAAATATATCAGCCATTAAACAACATCTTACATTTCTTTTCACACATTACGTCTCCTTGCAGTATCAACACTAATTCGGCTCACTTTTATATTTGATCCAATTGGTAGATAGGCTGCATTTACACCATAAAGGTGCACACCTGATATAAAGAGACACCTGGTGGTTAAAGCATGTTATTGAATTTCATTATTTTTATTATTAGATATTAATAGAATCCCTATAAAGTATATTCATTACTCGTTATTCTCTACTAATAGTTAATTAAAGACTGTATATAATGACTATTTTGCACATCCCGTTCAAGATTTCAAGATGTTCTAAGGTTTATTGACATATCATATAGGCCTACACAACTGTGGTGTAGTTCTGCACTGAATGAAAAACTTGGGTCGCAGGTTCCTCAATAGTGCATTACAAGACATCTATCAATATGTGTGCATACCTCCAGCAATGTTAACTATGTTGTATGTATACTATGATGTAACGCAAATGTTCCAACTTGGGATCAATAAAGTATATCTTATCTTAAGCTGATCGATGGCTACTGCCATATTTGCAAAATGTGCCTCTGAACCTTGACAAGTGCATGTTTCAGGCTTATCAATTAATGTAATGTAATGTAATGTTATCAATTAACAACAGGAGGGGTCACAAACATAAGTCCAGCTGTTAAATAAAGCTCTTCTGACCTTAGCTGGCATGTGTGTATATATATTAATGCTGCCCATTATGGGCACAAGCGATTTTCACCCATTTATTAATTATATGTTTTAAATGTGAGTGTTTCCTGTCCCCTAAACCTCCAGGGATGTACACAGTTTAATACTGGCAACTTCTTATTATGGGAAATACGAACACGTCTTTTAAAACTACAACTCCCAGTAGAGACGTGCCATAGAGAACATGTTGCGAAACAGAATAGCCAGCATGTGTAGTTCTGGGGACAGGGTGGGGGAGGGGGGGGACGCGGTGGACCCGTTCAAATCCAGTTTTGAACAGTCTGCCGTGGTTCCATCCCATTTCAAGTGCTGTTCGAGGCTCGGTAACCCTCGGAGCACACTCTCCAATCACAGAGCTTGAGGACGATCGGGGGTTTGCCAAACAGAGCACATGGTGTAGTCCAAACGATAGCTGGGGATTCTGGGTAGTGTAGTGTCTTCATTGCCTTTAAGGGCAGTTGACACAAACGAATGCCGTGCTTACATGAGCGTCCATAGAAGCACATGGACATCCCGGAAAGCTGAATATGGACGCTAAGGGCCACCCCCTTGCGTTGAAAATGGACGCTAAGGCCCCCCCCCTGGCGTTGAAAATGGACGCTAAGGCCCCCCCCCCTGGCGTTGAAAATGGACGCTAAGGCCCCCCCCCTTGCGTTGGAAAAAGCCGGCAGGGGACTTGACATAACGTCAACATAGGCCGACCTGGGAGTGAGGATGTGTTGGTTTAGATAGTTAACTTAGTCAAGTTATTTCAGTGGGTCTCAAACGGTTCGGTCACCATATGTAAACACATATTTCCATTTGGGGGGGAGTGATTAGTAAAATATGCATGAATAAAAACATTTTAAATTGGTGAAAAAAGGTAAGATGAACTTTAAAAACTTGTTGAGAGCCAAAACTTTGCTGCTGCCTCAAAGAGGAGCAGGGGGAGAGGAGGGAGACAGGTGAGGCTGATTCAGGAGCCCGGACACTCACAACTATAAATGAACCACAAATAAATAAACAACTTTCAATTTGTTTTATATTGGATATGGTATGTTATTGGTTATGGCCATGTTCTTATGATTATTTAAATGTATCATATGTTTCATATGGGTGTTTCCATAGATCTAGTCTCTTTATTTTCCCCTCAAAATGCACCAGATTGATGCATTTAACTCCAAAATGAAATGCCCCCGGACCCCCCCTAGAGGATTTGAGGAACTCCTCCAGTTAAAATATGTTCACATGGTTCCCAAATACATTTGCACATTAAAAAAAATAATAACCCCTGTCCATATGTTTGTTATTGAGTAGTAGATTTAAACTATAGGGCTATCACTATGGGCAGCAACGCTGTAAATATTCACAAATAAATCCAGCAAAATGTCACACAAAAAAACTGGTAGTGGCCTGGCTGGGTGTATAATTCCCGGCCTGACTTATTGTCCCAGTCCGGCCCTGGCAACAGGGTAACACAATCAGACAGTCAGGGGAAATCTAAAAGACAGGAAGTAAAACAAGACAAGACCCAAAGACGGAAATCATTTCAAAATAAAACAAGAAACGATTAACACAAAAACTGACAAAGTTTGCATCTACACAAGTAATGTCCAAAGTGTTCTTGCTACACCCATTGTATCAAGGATACTTCAAGAGATGATTTGGGGTTGCAAAGAAAATCAGAATGTTGATAAGTGTTGATATTTTTCCGGGAGAACAAGTCATACATTAGATTTCTTGGACATAATACCACACATTTGCTAAATATTCGTCCAGTCAGAGGTGTATTTTAGGAGGAGAGTCCTCGACTAAGAAATGACATTGTCTGTTTGGTCAAGTCCTGTATTGTTGAATAATTCTGTTTGTTCTTTTGCTCATTCATTTATGCCATTAGTTGTGTATCGGTTAGGTTGTGTAGGAATCACACCGCCTGCACTGAAACAGAGCAAAAGGGATCAATTGGCAGGCAGGCGAACAGAAACAGTGTCTTAGCTTTCTTGTATTTCGTGGTTGTAAAGAAATACTGTCCAATATAGCAAGTAGCTACATTGGACAGTATTTATGTTGCTACTAGCAACCCACAGACGGCAGGCAAATGATGCAAGAGAATGGACAGACAACGAGAGAGCTGCAGGCCACAAAACAGTTGTTTCTACTCACTGCCTGCATTTGCATATATTCAAAATATATTAAGCTCTCTGCGAGTGCTGCGTTCTT
The DNA here is from genome assembly GCA_036324585.1 of Champsocephalus esox. Classification (NCBI taxonomy): domain Eukaryota; kingdom Metazoa; phylum Chordata; class Actinopteri; order Perciformes; family Channichthyidae; genus Champsocephalus; species Champsocephalus esox. The sequence continues at coordinate 39,421,110 of CM070487.1, read as the reverse complement.
CTGTAAGCTCTGATTCATTTATTTTTAAACAGACTAACTTTCTTTTTATTTAGTCAAATAAAGTGACACCGAGATGCTGCTCCAATGGTTTCGCAATTTAGGATTTTATTTCTCTTTTTTGTATTCAATGTTAAGTTGATGAACTGATATTTAAACCGAAATATGGTAAATATATATATATATATATATATATATGATTTAGGAAAATTATAATTGATCAGACATTCAGCACCCTCATATAGCCCAAATGCAATGTTCCTCTTTTCCATAACCCTGCTTTCTCACAACTGCGATTTGTTGAAAGTGTGATTGGCAGTTCAGGGTCAGCCGTAGCATGAAACAATCCTTATGATGTTTTAGTTTAAGGCTAGGGCTTCTGATGGCACTCACCTGTTTGATGTTGTTTACAGTCTGACCTCATGGTGATGAACATATCTGAGCCAGTTTTAAATGGCCTCCATATTTGTTGTCTTGTTTAGATGTTGCCTTTTGTTTTGTTGACATCTATAGTATTCCAACCAAATGTAGATTAAAAGTTGAACAGTAAATTGCAATCTTCACTAAAAAACAGATTAGACGAAACTCCTGGCTTTTAATCCCAAAGTGGATCCAGTTTTATTTCTCATATAAATGTCCTGGTTGCAATTAATTCAAGCTGAAGTTAAAATGTATTTTTGAAACACTAATTTATACGACTGAAGTTCAATGTGCTCAGCAGGCTCATAAAACATTGTGCGAGTGCAGAGGGTAGGAGAAACTGCACAAATGAAAACAAGAAGAAAGGGAAAGAAAAGCACACAAAGCAGACACTGTGAAAATAGAAACAGCAATTAAAACTGAAATAAATACTTCATGAAGATGGTAAAGTGGATAAAGAATAGCTTGAGCGTCTCTTCAATGAGCAGAGCGTAAGTGTAACTTCTACAGGTCAGCTGTTGAATGCTTTGAGCTGAGCGCATGCTGAATACAACCAGCCGATTTGGAGTAAGCTCCATCGATATGAAGGATGTAAAGTATGTACTTGAGACCTATGAGTTCGTAAATTGATAGAATGTCTCATACACTACGGAGGTGTTTAGAGCTGTTTTACTAAAATGTAAAACTAAATTCTTAAGGCAGATAGATGTGTTCTGATTTCCTTTGCCTGACAGACAGATGAATTGCGATATTTACTTTCACTTGTTGCGGTGTTATATTACAATTTAAATAAATGTGTGTACACAATGTCATCTTTCCAGAAGTTTCAATCCAATCCAAAAAAGTTAACCTAATCGTGAAGTTTAAGGAAAAGTCAAAGGATCAGCCAACTCGATGGGGTTAATCCTAAGTAGACCGTAAAAGGCTGTAAATCATGTATTTTCATGGCAATCACTCAAACGTGTGGACGAAAGAGGTTATTCTGGCTACATGGAACTCTGTTTTGATGACTAAACCCTACTCTGAATGTAATGGTCTCCAAAAGAAATGCAGGCACTTGAACTGAGTCTGACAAAATGCAAAGCTCAACCATCACATTTGTTTGGAAATAGTAAGTGTGGAAAATGAATGAATAACTCTGCTGGCTTGCATGGTGACTCAGTACAATGGTTAAAAATAGGTTGTCATGGCTTTAGCAACAGGTTTGACCCAAATGCAGTAAAAATAATATAACAAAAACTAGCTTTATTTAACCAAAGCTAATATCGGCATAATATAAAAGTATAAGGAAACAGCGAAACAAACTAGGAACAAACCGGGATGACAAGTAGCAAAAACCACGTGGTTGAAATACAGGAAACTAGAAATTACGATTGACAGGACGACACTGGGGAAACATAGACGACAAACGGATAGAGAACACTGGGGAAGGTATATATTTACAGGACTAATCAGAGAGACAAGACACAACTGGAGAGGGCGGGAAAACACAGGAAGTAAAACAAGACAAAACACACACAAAACTATTTCAAAATAACACAGGAAACGTTAAACACAAAAACTAGGATCTTGACATATGTGTGGTCTAAAGCACTTACGAATCCCAGTTGGTGTTACTCATTAATATTACGGGACACCATATTAAACTTCATCATTGCGCTAAAGCAGGGGTGTCAAACTCAATTTCATCGCGGGCCACATTCGTATAAAGATTGCACTCAAAGGGCCGGTTGTAACTATATTAATATCTAGATAAAATAATGTATTATATTACATTGTTGCCTCCGAATTGGATTATTATCGGATAGGATAATAACTTGGTAATTAACTACGTCTGAAAGCAGAAGTCCAGGGCAAATAATTGGAAGTCTCTTCAGTGCGCATGTCACAAAACGAGATGCCTTGTGGGAAATGTAGTTTATGGGCAACGTGCTTGTGTAAAGTGGCAAGTACCCGTATAATAAACTTATTATATTCTTTGCAAGCTCTTGTGGGGCCACATAACATGAAGTCGCGGGCCGGTTTTGGCCCCCGGGCCTTGAGTTTGACACCCCTGCTCTAAAGGATATTAATTCTGGAAGGAGTCTGACGCTTGTTTTGTGTTTCCATCAGTGTGAGAGGTGAACACAGGGTGCCACAGGTGCAGCTAACTGGGCTTCTAAAGAGCACACTCATTAGTAATTGGCTTCTGAGTAGGAGATGCAGAGTAGTCATTGTAACTTCCTTGAGTGGATGCTGTGAACCAGCCACTTGAACTTTAAAATGAAAGAGGGAGGCATATGGCTCCGGGGAGTAATGGGTAAGGAAGTGGAGGAGTGAGAACTGAGAAAAGTCTTCCTCATTGAACTCAACAACCTTCGTCTAATGTGTCAGACACTTTACATGTAAAAATCATGATTAATATTTTAGTTTATGTTTTCACACCTAAAACTGAAAAAGGCCTGGAGGCACATGTACTCGTTCTCCCTTATTAAGACATTCTGGTTCTAGCATCACCCCACCTCCCTCTGCTTGTGCTAGATTGAGCAGTGTGAACCAACATGGCTAACAACTGACTCAGAATCTGAAGCGCAAGTCTTAAAATTAGGTATTCTTTCTTTGTGGGAGGGAAAATCGGATCGATTCATCCATACAGCCCGCGTCACACTGTCCCGAATTTGACACCAGATGGACACACGAATATGGAATTGTGAATTTCGCACGAAGATGGCCCCAAACTTGGTCAACAGCCAAGCAACAGCCGAAGCAAGTACGATGCCTACAGAAGGCCACACGGGGGCACCCGAACCACATACTTCCTGTCAACAGCGTAAACTCGCCTTCAAAATAAATAAAACAGGAAGACAACCTAAATGACACTTAAGACATACAACTGCAACGAAAGTAACAAAAACAATGTAATATCCTTTCGATGGCCACACGGCGGCATTGCGAGGGCTTCACGTAGTCGTGTTGCCTTCCCAAGACAATCGGGCAGCTTCTTGTTTCCTTCGTATTGTCTTCGTGAGGCGAAAAATGCCCGATGGCACCGATGATCACACAAAGTAAAAGACAAAGATGACACGATTTGACAAGATGCCCTCACGATGGCCTGACGAAGGGCAAAATGGACACACGAATTCAACACGAAAATGAACCTTCGCAAGGTCCATCTGCAATTTGTTGGCATGCCAAAAGATTTTGCCACCGCTCACGAAGTTGCTGCCGGAGCCTGAGAAACTCCACCGGCGGTCATACGATGGCTTAAGATGCCCTCACGAATGGCCCGATCTTGTTACGATCAGAGCCGAATTTGAACATTTCCTTTATCGTGTGTCCATCTGGTGTCCATTTAGGGACATTGTGACAGGGGCTTACAGGTTTACGCTGGGTAGACTAAAGGCCCTGTGAACACTTAGCTTCGTGGTTCTCAAAGGTCATGATCTTCATAGGTAGATTCAGCAAATTTCTCTGTTAGCGGATTACTGTAAGCAATACATGTCCAACCCAGGTTAGCGACTACATTAGCTACTTCTTGTATATGTTTATGATATTGTTAGCTTGTGTTGTCACTGGCTGACACAGAGTTACTAGTCGTGGAGTCTACAATAATATCTAATTGGAATGTTTTGTATAAGCCCCAGGCTCTGATTTACATCCAAAAACTGCACACACAAGTGTACTCTGTCCTGGAGGTTGCAGGTTTCTTTGCCGGCATTTGCATATTAGATTCTTTGTGAATCATGATATAACACATCTCCCTTTAGTGGTGCCAGTCGAATATCAGATTGTAAGGATGTGCACACGCCTCTTCTCCTCGGTGAGTTAAGGACAGACTTTGGCTGTGAATTTAAATCTGGCAACCGGCACTACGTAACTTTAGACCTGTATCTCATCAGTATGATCCCATAGAAAGTCGTTTTTTGGAAATGCGGTAACATCTCCTATCCGTTCGTAATATAAGAATATGTGTCTGTGAAAATGTGCTAATATGAGCCGTCAGTTCAGTTTTAGGTCCTCTTTGTTCTCCTCACTTTTGGCTGATGAATCTGGAAACCTGCAGCCAATCACAGTAAAGTACCAACGTAACATAAATGCGTGGGGATCCTCGTGTCTACAGTAGACAGGAGTGACATAAATCAGATGGAGAATATGAGGATACTGTTAGCACATTTTGTGAGACTTCTCTAATAGGGAACTTAAGTTGCACCCCAGGGAGAGCCAACAAAACAACCAGCCCTAGCTAGAGATAGAACCTCAGTACTCAAATAAAATATGCAGTATGAGGAAATACAATGATAAAACAAACTGCCTTACTTTTCCACATACAGGAGAAAAGAGGAGTAAACAAATTGGCATATCTACCAACGCTTTCTGGCACAGCTGTGGATGCAACAATGACTTATATTTTATAATCGACTGAATAACTGGACTTCAAGCAAATAATGATGACTTGTTGTTGGTTGCATTATTTGTATGGTCAGGGCTGCCAACTTTCCAATTTAGTTTTGAGTCTGATAGTACAACATTACTTACATTTTACATGGTCATAGTCGGGGATATTCTAAACAGTATTGCATTGAACTTTTAAGGAAACAAGGATTTAAAATTAAGATATTTTGTAAGTGGTGCAATGTATCTGAAATGACTTGCACTTTAATTAAAAAGTAAACAAAATGTATAGTACATATCCTTTTATCGGGTCATCCTGAAAATAGGGGTGTCCTCAGAAGTCAGGACATTCAGCAAACTTCTAGAGGTATAGAATATTTATTATTAATGAATTCAAGCGGCCATATTATGCTGTTTTTCAGGTTTCATATCAGTATGTAGTGCCTCTACTCTGACATGCCTCCATGTTCAGTGCCGATTCTAGAGTCTGTGGGGGCCCTAGGCAATCATTCACTGGGGACCCCTCAAACCAGCTTTTCATCACCACGCACGGAGTGGAGCAAGGCAGCGAAACTTAAGATAAGAAGCAGCATCTTACGGCGCGCTATGCATGGGGCGCCTTGAGGGGGTTTCCCGACATGTCGTTGCAGTTAATTAAAGGGTGTTTCATGTTGTTGCTGCTGTGGACCTTCTTGATCTACCTTCTTTGGGGGCCTCCTTCTGGTCCGGGGCCCCAAGCAGTTGCCTGCCTTGCCTGTCCATGTTTACAATTCAAAATGCTCTTTATTGTTCTCATACTTCCTGTGCTGCAGCACCTCTTTTCACCCTCTGTCTAAAACCAGAGCCCAGTCTGATCTGATTGGTTAGCTGGCCGGCTCTGTTGTGATTGGTCAACCACTTAGAGATGTCCCGCCCCTTAATCTATCATGCACAATGTGTTCTAGCGCTAGCCAATAGAAGCACGTGTGTTAAATAGTGATGTTATTATGCTGCAGAAGTAACCAAAGGAGTCCAATTGAGGCATTTCAGGGGCCAATTATTCATTTGTTTTATAATTTGTGATAGGACTAGTGTTACAGTGGATCATTATCCAACTGAAGGCCTGGAGCAGTGTATTACGGTGCTGCTGTTGCACTGTTCTGCTTGCATCAGCGTTAGTGTGATAATTAATCTTCTTGTAATCTTGTTAGGAGTTGCTCGCTGCAATAATTGCGTTAGCTTGTTGTTCGTTAGCTGCAAAGGCTACAGGCCAGTTGTCTGTGGTAGGTGAGCATGCTAGCTGCTTTCTATTTGTGGTGCCTGTTGTGTTCTTTGTCAGCCGGTTTGCAGTTATTAGAGCGTGATGTTTCGATAATGTACAAAATAATGTCTCTCTGGTTGCCATGCTGATTTAAGTACGAGTTGATTGCTAGAGCTGCAGCATAATTGATTTAGACAGTGACACTACTGCGTAAGAAAACTCATTATGGGTTGAACGCAACCTCCACCTCCCTTTAAGGATAATCTCAATACATGCAGTCCATCACAAATATCTTCTCTCTCTAATTCTACACACACATCCTCATCTCACCTGCCCACGCATCTGGCCCCGGCAGATCTGTTACCCGTGTTGTTGACAGTCTCTTCACACCCCAGTGCTGGCAAGATAAAACCCCCGGCCTACACGGACTGAAGAAAGGCCAGCAAGGGCTTCATAATTGAAGAGAATGAGCGAGAGAGGGGGAAGCAATGCAATCAGGCTCGTAGAAGAATGAGACCTTAATTAGACATTCTTGTCGCTCTATCTATAGAAGGCTTTCCTCTCTCCCCTTTGCCTGGAAACCCATGGTATCAGAGGATTCTAATTAGAGAGCACTTGATGAGAGTGTGTGCTTACTTTGGCCTAGATAGACCGGCTTCATCGGTATGAGCCACGGTGCTCCGGTAGTGTGGTCCCTCGCTGTGCCATCAAACGAGAGCTCCAATCTCTGAGGGGCTGCTGGAAAGGAGGAGGAGGAGGAGGAGGAGGAGGAGGAGGAGGAGGAGGAGGAGGAGGAGGAGGAGGAGGACAGGGTTGAGGTACATGGAGGGATAACAAGACTGGGCATCGCCAGGGGTGGTTTCACATGGGAGGGGGAGTCTTGATCGGAGAGCTGCATTAGTAAGGCTGCGAGTGTTTGAAGTGTATGTGTTTGTGAGAAGATGATGTTTTAGGGCCGTGTGTGCAGGGGCAGAGTAAGAGCTGGTGAGTGTATCTCCTGCGGTGTTGTTGAGCTCTCCCGTTTCACAGCGAGTGGGGGACCCTTTCCCAGAATCCTTCACTTCAGGTGGCTCGTCTGGCCAGGCCTCGTTGATTGGCCCCTGACTGAGGGTGAATGCCAGCACAGAAAGGTTTAATGCATCCTTCTTCCCAGATTTGGCCGTTTGACACTGTTTCTAATGTTTTTAACGGGGCCCAATCAAGTTATGAGGTCACTGTCTGGGGTTAGTAAATATCTTTGTGACATAAATGTATTTTTAACACAGCAAACGTGTGGGTAAAACCATAAGTCTGTAGGCAATGAGACAACATGTTGGGGATTGGGAGTGGTCTGTTATTTGTAGTCCAAATTACTGACTGATCTCGTTCGAGTGGGAGTTTTGGAAGTATGCAGCTGAACGGTCTGTGTGAAGAGCAAAAGAGGAGCATCGTAGTGGCCGTATACTGATAATTGAGGTTTTAATTGGTTAAACGTTGTTGTTTTTTTTAACTGGCAACCATTGTTATTCCTCGCGTCTCGAATAACAAATCGGACTATAAAGAAGTTCATGTCACGTAGTGTTAATTTCGTCAGCTATTTTTTTATTTAGTTTTAGTCTTAGTCCTGTTAAATTTCCTTTTTAGTTTTAGTCATATTTAGTCACCTTCATCCTGTTTTTATTTAGTCAAGTTTTAGTCGACTAAAACAGTTAACATTTTAGTCAAGATTTAGTCAAAGAAAACTAATTATTTTAGTCTTTTTTTCAATGAAAACTGTTGAGTCTTTTTTAGTCTTCAGATTATATAGAACATTTCAGTCAAACTAGTCTAGCCAAAACCAATAATTTGTCATTTTAGTATATAAATAAATAAGATTATCTTGTCCTTATTTGATGAAAAAGCACAGGTTGAATGATTAAGAAGCTTTGCAGAGAGTGTCTGGTCAGGTTTGTGGTGTTTGTACCAGCTGTGTTATGGCCACATTGCTTCCCTTCTGATGAAACAATGCATTCGCTTTTTTTCTCCGCCTCATTGTAGCGAAAATGGGCCCACATATCACATCGTTTCTTTCTCCCAAGCAGTGGTGGCTTTAGACTTTTTCGTTGTCAGTCATTTTGACGGACAGGATTGTAACATTTCCGTCATAATCCATTATTATTCGTCGAGTGCACAATGTATCACTCACTCGCGCTGACGGGGGGTATTCGGTTAACGCGACCACTGCTCCTAAGCCCTGTTGTTGCCATTTTATTTTCTGTTAAATAAGGTTATTTAGACCACGAGTTAGACCCGAGTCTTCCTGACGGCCCCTACACACGGCGGCGTGCGTTGCCGCTTCAACGCTTCTGCCCATTCACTTTGAATAGGGTGACGTCACGATTCGCCGAACTGCATTGCGGGAGCAAAGCGTAGCTTCTCTCGAGGTGCTCGCTACAAAAGTAGAGCAATGTTCTACTTTTGCCGCCTCGACGGAGGCGTCAGTCAATCAAATCCCTCGTAAGTAAATCTGACAGTACAAGCAGTAGCCAATCAAACCGGGTGTATGTTGGGAGAGCCAGACCGCAGTTATTTCCCATATGTCAACAAAAGGAGGAGAAAATGATCGTGGCGGTAGGGAACATACAGGGATACAAACCGGAGGAGCCAGGCATGGGGGGAGGTGGCAGAGACAGTGGGGGAAACTGGTAGGTTTTCGCCTGTTTGGGGAGTTTATATCCAGTGTATTTCGTTTGAATGGACAGCTAGCAAGCATAGACAGTATATTTAGCCAGCATGGATGTAGCATGAATGCTTTGCTTTGTATGTCTGGGGCAGGACATTCATGTGGTTGGTTGTTGGTCGGGCTGCTCGCGTTGACTCCCCAAGCTCAAGACACGCCCACCGCCAAGCGGCAACGCACGCTGCCGTGTGTAGGGGCCGTGACAGTTCATATTGTGCCGCTGCCCGGTGTAATTCAAATCTCCCGCCGCGCGCAGCACAGAAACAGCTGCTGCTCTGCCGCAGCACCGGAAATGGAACTGCTGGGAGAAAAACTGACTATCAGAGATTTAACGTTATCTTTGATAATATTTCGTCTCCTCATTTTTCGTCAACGAAAGTAAAGAGAGATTTTGTCATAGTTTTTATTTAGTCAACTACATTTTCGTCTCGTCACTTTTCGTCATCGATATTGCATGATGATTTTGTTACAGTTATTGTTCACTGCCGTCGGTGCCGTCTCGTCATCGTCTCGTTTTCGTCATGGAAAAAAAGGTCGTTGACGAACATATTTCGTCATAGTTTTAGTCAACGAAATTAACACTAATGTCACGGGAAAAGAAAGGCTAGGGACTCTCAAATATCGCCTCTTGCCTTCAGAAATGTCATCGTCAGACCAATAGCTGATTGGTTCCGATAATTTTCTGAGTAATAACTTACTTACTGATTTCTAAATATCTTTTATAAGCCTTCAAAGTCCCAGGTCCGTAACTTCTGTCTGTATTTTATGCTCTCAACCCCTAACAAAGCATGCATATTTGTTCCCAAAACTGGGCCATTTCTGGTCTGAAAGTCCACTTAACGCTATTTTTCTCTCCACGAAACTTTTCGAACGTTTCTCAAGGCTGGATCAATTCAAATCTGCTTGCATTGACTGTGAATGTAAAATACAGATGAAATTGCTATTTTACGCACGCTTAGTAGTAAAGCCTTTACCTTGAAAAAGGTAATTTAAATATAAATATGAACAACTAAATTGTGATGGAGGAACAGAGATTAAAAAGGCAAATGGTGATAATGAGAATGCAGAGGAGACAAAAGTCTGTTGATTTGGTCAGAGTGGATTTTGCCAGGAGGAACTTTCTCTCACGCTGAGGCTTAACGCAGGCAGATGCTTCACTTTTATGTTTGCCAGCCAAATTGGGCCATTTTGGACCTTTCTCTATTGTTTAGGCTTCGACATGGACCGAGATCGTTTGTGCAACTTTCTTAAAACACTATGCCTTTGCTCATACACAGTATTTTCACACTTTACTTTGCGTGGGCGAGTCTGAAAGGAGGACCAGCATGAAGGTGAAGAGGCTGAACCAGGACATGTTCTCACCCTGTGTAAAGTCATTTTGCAGCAGCGGCTACAAGCTATTATGCCTGAGCTTTAGCCGTGACAATAATAATTACAAGACGGCTGGAGGTGAAGAACCGAAGCTCCCATTTAGGAGATGAGCTTCCAAACGACCCCCTGAAAAAAGACATGGCACTTGGCCAACCGACGTGTCACTTCGTTCACCCTCTCCGTACACTTCTTGAGTCGTTCTGTTTCTCTCACCCTCTCAAATTCTGTGTCAAGCTTTCGCAGTTTCACTTTTGAACATGGGTAGGTCGATGATATTACAGGCACAAACACACCACATATTCTTTACAGTAAAGCGGTCACAAGAAATTATTTTTCCCCACGTACTCCAACACACAGACACGCCTTGTTCCACCCACATGTGTAATGTCTTTAAAAAGTATGTATGCACACGAGATGAGGCACAATCTTTTCCAATCCCACTTCTGAGGACTCCCCTACCCTCTTATGTGACCAACAAGAAACTCCCTCTCACACACACACACACACACACACACACACACACACACACACACACACACACACACACACACACACAGTGGTTCTGGTCTAAAACCACACGGTGTGTTGCTTCAGCTTGTGATGTGGCTGCACTAACTGCCTCCTGCAGAGACAGAGGAAAGGAATAACAGACAGACAGGCAGAGGAAAGAAGAATGGGTGAATTAGGGGAGAGGAGACACACAAATTGAGAGACAAAGATGAAAGATGTGTGGATGCCCTACATAGATATATCACAGGAGGAGACAGGGAGCAGGAGGGAGGAGGTAACTGTTAAGGTGTGAATGGAGATAGAGACTGTTGTGGGAAAACAAAGTGGGAAATGATACGATGTGATTTAACCTGAACATCCTTTGTTTTATTTGAAGAATGTATACACCTACACACGAATGGCACACAGGACTTTATCTGCAAAGTAACAACATATATTATATAAATGTTGTGGCGTAAAAGTACACCATTTACCTCTGAATTGTAGTGGGGTAGAAGAAGGATTCAAGGCTGTTATTGTCATGTGTACATAGCTACAGTGTAGATATATCAATACAAATCCTAGGTCACAGGCTCCTCCAACAGTGCAACACAATACAACAGATACAAATAGTTAAAATAGTGCAAGTAATACAAATAAAATAGAATAGAAATAGTGCAAGGAGAGTCTGTATACAAGTAATTGGAATATGATATATTTAAGCAATAGCTCACGACAGGCCGTGGTATATGCTCATTATATCACAGCTAAGGGGCGTGGTTCGGCCCGACGCGAAGCTGTTGTTTTCTTGTCCAGTTTCAGCCCAACTGCAGGGTGGGATTTTCACGGCGGCCATGATGGCCATGGCCGTCGTAGCCCCTCGGTCTGGTCGTTATGCCCCACAGATAATTGTACGTCCTACGGCCACCATGGCCTTTGGGCCCCTCGCACTGTTAAAAGTTGCTTTAAAAGCGTCAGAACAGGTTTCTGAACTGCATTATGCTGCGCTCAAATCGGACGCGATGCGAATACTAGCATTGCTCCAACCGCTGGAGTTTCTCCGCGGCTGTCAGTTGTGTTTACTCCTGTCATTCAAACGGGACGCGCTGGAGAGGGGGCGGGGCTTATATCCATGTAAATACTGTTTCATTGTAATACACGTTTCAAAATGATGCCGAAGTAACTAATTACTGATAACGGTTAGTAAAAACCATGCTTTAATGCTGTGCAGACAAGACGGCATGCGAAAAACCTTTTAAAATGCGTGTTTTGTGAATGGAGATTGGATCGATCAGGCTAAACTAACATTGTAGCTGCTCCGTCCACACTCACAACAACGTCCTAAAGACAGAATTAAAGCAGCGACTGTAATCGTCATGACACAGACAGTCTGTGGTTTGTACTTGTTTAACTTGTGTCACACACACACACTTTTGCATTTCAAAGTATTGCTTGTTCATACAGTTGAATGTTGGAGCTTCACTGTGCACTGCTGAATGATGTATGACCCTTGAAGGCTGTTTCTTCTGCTCTGAAATTGAATATATTTGTTACATATTAATAGCATTTTTGATTTTTAGATTTCATTTCGGATTTGTGAATGGGAGTAGTAGTAGATGGAAAACATACCAAACACTAATTATTCAAAGTAAAGTATTTCATTTTATATACGGTACTACTAAGGAGGCATAGGCCTATATGATGATACGATGATTGATATTCAAAAAGTTAATTGTTTTTTGTCATTAGAAAGTGAAGTTATTTATTTGTAAGCTCCAAATCCAAATGTTGTCCTCAATGGCCTTTGTGCCCTGGCATGTGGCCTTTCCACCCTGAAAAAACGTGTGACACCAAAGGCCAAAATGGCCTTGCCCCTAAAATGACGAAAATCCAAGCCTGGATGAGGCCCCAACCGTCAGGAGTGAAAAATGTTTTTTTGCAAATATAATTCTTGTTTATTATTATTATCAACAGTTACTTTTTTATACAGTGAGGTAAATGGTAAATGTGGATGTATGTCGTTCAGTATGCGTTTACAGGTGAATACGTCTGCATTTCCTGCCAAAAACTAGCCTCAGTGGGGTATTCTCCTGGTGTTTCCAGAAATTAGACGTAGATGCAGCCAAAATCGACGAAGGCCACTGTCGTTTTTCCATACATCTGCAGGCAGTCTGTAAGGGCAATCCGACAACCCACACAGCTGTAGTTCACGCTGGTAACGACCTAGAGCACACCCCTCAAGTCCAGAGATGTAATCTGAAGACATGCAGCGATTTCTTCGGTCGTTAATTCAGAAAAAAAACTAGTGCGCTCTGCCTGGCTACGTTAGCTAGCTGTTTATATTTGCACTTCCAGGATATTTGCACCTCCAGGAAAATGGCGTATTTATATATATATATATGGCGCGTGTTGCATTGTGGGTAGCTCGTGACGTCACGTGTGTGTGAAAGAATATGCTATGCAGAGTTCTTCATGTCGTGAATTGCCGCTGATGTTTTAATATGGCAATTGACAATTTGACTTATACAACATTCGCAAGTTGTACATTTGACAATAACCCACCTTCGAGTGATGCCCTAGTTTCTTCATGTTTTGTTTTTTTCCCTCTTGCTTACGCCGGACTGAAACTGTCTTTCACCGACATCTCTTCACCTGCACTAGTGGCCGTATCAAAGCTGTGATTGGTCAGATGTCGATTCATTGCAACGGTGTCAGGTTACAGACGTGCTCCCCTTGTCACCTCTCACTCTCACTCTCGCGGGGGGTGCACGGAGAACTGAGCGGAGAACTGCGCACAGCAGCTGAGGCCCTCTGGGCGGGGCCCCATGCAGCCGGCGTGATTGGCCTGTAGGGAGGGGCAGCCCTGCCCAACTGTATACAGTTAAATCGACTGGACTTCTTTCTGCAGATGTGAGCGTCATTAATTAACAACGGTCAATAAGTCCTTGCTGCACATTATCCCTTACATGTTTCCATCTTACGCTTTGTTTGTTAGTTAGTTTCGTAACGGACGTAATGTAACAGTTGTAACGGTTCTAGCTTTTCTCAGACGCGGAGGGATACTGACTTGTTGTGAAAAGTAAGCAATTCTATACGCTCATTATATCACGGCTAAGAACCAATCAGATTGCTTGATTTGACTTGTCCGTTTTATAATAGATACATTATTTGTAAATTGCAAAGAGATTACTATTATGGATGTTCTTTCAAAAGTTCAGGTGTTTAACGAAGTACAAGAATATAATATATCTTGGTTGTCATCATACAAAGTAGAACAAATGTCCTTGGCAACTCTCAATGCAGTAAAAAAATAGGCACAATAAATAAAAAAGAGTGGTAGAAGCAGAGGTAGTAGCGATGACAGTGCAACGAGATACAATTCAATGTCAATGTGCATATTTACACAGTCTAAATATATAATAGCCATAAGTATTTCTAAAATAGTAGTGGTTGCAGTAGTTACAAAGTAGTATACCAATTAATACTGAAGTAAAGTAAAAGTGCCTCAACATTGTACTTAAGTACAGTACTTGAGTGAATATACTTTCCTCCACTGGATAGAAATATACGACGATATAAAGAAATGAAAAGCAGCTGGGAAGATAATAAAAGAAGAAGACATAAATTACGGTTTAGGTGGAGCACCGTATGAATGAACATGAGAGGGGAAACAGGAAGGAGAGGTTGGACGGGTGATAAACGATTGGACGCTGCGCGGGACGCTCCTCCCTCTTCATGTTGTGCAGCTGCTGACCTTGGGCTTATGAGCTGTAATAAAACGTGGCCATGCACTCCTGAAATTGGTCCACTCGGCGTAATGCTCGGCAGCTCGCCTACTTTAGCATACAGCTTTTATAGAGTACAGTACATCCAACACATACAAATACTGCAGCGCCTCGGGGACTGTAGGGGAGATGATGAGCTTTGTGATGAGGATGATGAAGGCCGGGAACGCAGCCACGGGTCAATGGTGGTGATGGCAGATGAGAAGATAAGGGAAAAGGAAATTGATAGTAGGATTGATGGAGAAGAGGAGATGATAAGGTGAGGGAATAACACAAGCTAGATTGATGACGGCGAAGAAAAGACAAGGAAATGCGAAAGAATGGTCGAGTAGAAATGAAAAATGGTGGTGTCGAAGTTGGAGAAGAGGGAGTAAACGGCAGGCAAGAGGAAACCCAGTGAATTTCACGGTATTGATGAGGATATCAACTGAGACATGTCCGGTGTTCATGTTCGTAAAGGTAACACCGCTTTTATCCCGTCGCATCAGTCAAGATCAAGTTTGAAGCGTCTCAGCACAACACAGCTCTGTTCTGGAAGCTGTGAGTGGAGGATGAGGATGAAGAAGCAAAATGACTCCATCACTTCTTTAACTAGACCCTCCAGAAAAACCCGATTATGCGATTAAAAAAAGTGAACTCGTCTTGACGTGAAGTAGTGATGATGATGATGACGCGACTTCATCAGCTCGCGCATCACAGAAGGTAAACAACAACACCGTAGAGTGAACGTGTGGAGCTCACACGAGAGAGAAAACACCAAGATGAAAACATCGAATCCATCTCATTTACCGACGAACATTTCTGCTAAAGACCGGGCAAAGCAGTTCCCCGATGTCTTGCACGAAAGAGGGGGGAAACTATTCTTCCCCCCGTGCAACTGTGTGTTGGAGCATAAGAGAACATCGACGGTAACGACCCTTTGATTCACTCAAACGTTCGAAAATGCTTTCTGCTGCTGCGGACAAGAAAGCCAAACCACTCACGTCCACCGAGACATCGACCTCCAAAACCCTTTCGAGGGCAACAAGAAACGAGGTGAGAAGCCTACAAGACTGAAGCTGGTCAGATAACGAACGAGTAAATGAAAACAGAATGAGGCGGAGAAGTGTGTGTGTGTGTGTGTGTGTGTGCGTGAGAGTGTGATTAAAATAGCCCAATTGCTTTTACAATAAATAAACATTGAATGTCTTTAATTGAATAGTAAATGGGTGTAACGTTAGTGGCAGGTTGTGTGTGAGAGAGAATAAATAAGACGGCCCAATATTTAAAAAAATAAAATCATTTCGCAACTTCCCGCAATTTCACCGCATAACATCATATAAAAACCCCGCATGTTTAATCGCATAATCAAGGATTTTAGCCCGCGTTTTTTCTGGAGGGTCTATTTAACAGCGTCTTCTGTGTCCTTTCCATCATCATCACCCTCTTCTTCTCTTCGCAGGGACAAAAAACCCCATGGTCTTATTTTGGAGGGTTAATAACAGCAGAACAAACCGCACGTCGCTGTCCGGGCCCGGCTGGTATTATCTTTGGCAGTTATTATATTTCTGCAAGGTCTCGGGGGCTCCTTTCCTGGGCGTCTAACGGAGCTGTGGAGCACCAAATCCTGGCCGGGTGCAGATTAATTGGCCTGTTTGTTTGTTTAGATAAATAATCAATTAATTCCTGTGTAGAGAAGATTAAGTATAAAATGGAGGGATGAGGACCAGAGAGAAAGAAGGGAGGGAGAAATCTGACACTGAATAAAGTGACACTGGAAATAAAGAAGTGTCACTTTAAATGATAATATTCTAGACATGCGATGAAATGTCACAAGATAGACATTTATTATTAGGTTTTAAAATCAAATTTGAAGCCCTGACTCATGTGACAGCAATTTCAGACTGTCAGTCGGTCCACCAAATTAGATAGTTCCCCATAAAATGTTGTACAGACATTCGTGTTTCCCACTGGAAATTAGTTTTTAGAATCCCCTGACTTTTCATCTGGCTCCATCAGCAGTGTTTTCACTTACCCTGTGAAATATTCCAACATCTCCTGGATGAATTGGCACATCATTCGATACAGAAAGTTGTGATTCACATGATGTACCCGTGCGTGGGTTTGCTATCCTGGCTCCAAAATGGTGGAATGAGCTCCCATTGACATCTGGACAGCAGATAGCTCACACACCTTCCGGCGCAGACTGAAAACTCATCTCTTTCGACTCCACTTCGAGCGATAGAACTATTAACAAAGCACTTATATACTAATAAAGGACTGGCTTATCTAAAGCCAGTTGAGTAGCACTTGAAATGTTTTTGCTCTATGAAACCTGATGGACTTATATGATTCTGTTTTCTTCAAGTTTGTATTCTGTTGGTCGAACGCACTTATTGTAAGTCGCTTTGGATAAAAGCGTCAGCTAAATGCAATGTAATGTAATGTACCCTACTAACTTTAGTGATCCGTGACTTTTTATCTAGCGTCTTTAGCAGCTCAAAATGTCCCTTTTAAAAAAGACCTATCTAATATCTAAGGGCAAAGTACCTTCTGATTGAGTGTCATTCCAATTAGCTTCAGCTACACTTTTGCACTGTTTTATGCTAAATACTGTCTCTTCATACGTCAGTCTAAAATAAATTCCAGTGAATGTAAATCGCTCAACATGAGAACAGCAAAGCTTTGTAAGAAAAGCTCATCATATTTTCTGAGCAGATCCAAATTACGGTGTTAAAACAGGAACCATTTCCGCTATTGTTCCGACAATGCAAGATAGGGCTTGTTCAAATGTTTCGGAAATGTGCTGCATGCTCGGAAAATCCCTGTGAACGGCCGCTCAAACTGTTAAATACCAAAATATGACGACTTGTTTCTTGTAGCACATCGATCTAAGAGAATTAATACACCAAAGTCAGAACAACTATTTTCCAACTCTAGAAATGGGACTATCTGAGGATCACATGAATGCATTATTGGCCTTGAGATCTCTGAGTGCCTTTCAAGTCAACTAACAGTTACCATGAATAAATCACCAAGCAGTTCAGTTATGCGGTCTATTCCTCAGAGAATTCAGGATTGCAGGAGATGTGTTATGTGTCGGTGCCATGTTTTTAAAGTTTACATTGCAGTACCCCATGTGTGCTATCAGTCTTCATCATTATCAAATCAGAAATACAACCTAAAATCAGGTTAATCTGTTCAGACTCCTTGGAGCAGTTAGTTAGAGTCATGGACATCTGGGTTTTTGGCCATTAATCGGTACATGTGATTGATCATCCCAGGTTAGGAAATAGTTTTAACATTTAATCAATGTTCTACTTTATTGTTAAAGTTGCACCATCAATATAAGCAGGGCTCTTATTTTAGGAAAATTTTTCAGCACAAGAAGAGATTTCCAGTCCAGTGACTGCCTTCGAGGTCTTGCATAATTCATCAATACCATTCTGGTTGTATGGGAAGCACTGAAGGAACTCACATTGTTCATGTCATATCATTAAAATGCATTTTGCTGGGTTCTTGTCCTTAATATTGTTTCAGAAGAGTTTCCATCGTGGCAATATCAAGTGCCCAAGTGACCAGGGGTGTCTAACTCAATTTCATCACGGGCCACGTAGGAATTATGGTTGCACTCAAAGGGCCGGTTGTAACTTTAAGACTATATCAAAATACATATATAAATATTTAATATATATAAAATAATGCATTATATTACATGATTGCCTCTGCATTGGATTATTATCGGATAAGGTAATAACTTCGAGTCGAGTCGAGGGCTAATAATTGCAAGTCTCTTCAGTGAGAATGTCACAAAATGATTTAAAAAGAAAAGAAAAAAAAGTAAAAAAAGTAAAAAAAGAGACATTTTGAAAAAAAAGCGACATTTCAAAGAAAAAAAAGCGACATTTTGAAGAAAAAAAAAGTGACAAAAAAAAGTCAAATTCTGAGAAAATGGGAAATTCTAAGAAAAAGGCATATTTTTAAGAAAAAAAGGAAAATTCTGAGAAAAAAAGTCCAATTTGAGATGCATTGTGGGACATGTAGTTTATGGGCAACGTGCTTCTGTAAATCGTGACGTAACCGTATAATAAACATATTATATTCTTTCAGAGCTCTTGTGGGGCCACATAAAATGAAGTTGCGGGTCGGATTTGGCCCCCGGGCCTTGAGTTTGACACCCCTGGTCTAGAGGAAACAACACTTGTACTTCTGTTCTGTGTATAAATCCTCAGAAAGTCATGCATTAGCAACCCACAAGCATTGATTTGCCACTGGCTTCAAAACTTGCTGGTCTGTTTGTGAGCGATATGAACAAGAACTTATGTGTTGGTGAGAGTTGTCAGCGAAAACACAATGTGTTGAAAGCTTACTAAACGAACATAGACTCATCATGTCAGTGGGATAAAAACGGCAATTAAAACAGGACTTGATAAAGACAGGAAGCTAAACTATGATGGCAGGCTTGAAGACATATCATTGTAGTAATATTAACTTATATGTATGACATGTATAGCAAAAGCCAGGGAGACAGATATGTTCAAAGACCAACTTTAAAGACACAGCTGTACGGGCTGGGCTGACACAAGTTTGAAATTATGGATGGTTGGGGGATCTGAGACGCACAGTCATGGAGGAAGGACTTGACAAGTGCATTGTATAAGACATATGCCATGTTATATTAGGGACTTGAAGGTGATTAAAGGAATCTTAGGGGTTATTCTAAATTGAAAAGACAACCAGTGCGGAAAAGTTAAAACAAGGGCTCCATGTCACCTCTGATCGGTTTAAGAATGCTACTGCTGAACCTGTTTTGACTTGGGGCTAAAATAAAACGCAGCAATAATTTAGAGTTTATAAAGAAAGGAAGGCATGTGTTTATTACATACATATTCCATAAAGTCACTCTTGAAATGATAAGCTAGAGAAGAGGACTCAAACCAAGAAGTTTAACAAGGGTAAAAGATATATTTTGTTGTGGCCAAAAATCCTCATGAAAATGCTACATGTCGAAATCAAAGGTGCTTGAGACTCAATACAATAACACATAATGAAGTAGGCACAAACACCTACATCATGAGGCACTACAACACGTAGGTAGAAGAAGCAAAATCAATCATCAAATCTTTTTAAATAAGTATTTGGTGGGTAGCAGAGCTCGATAGCACCTGTCTGAAGGAGGCATTCAAATTCAGCATCAAGTAGGCGTGAAGTGTCAGATTCTGTTTGACCAGCCTTTCCTGATCTGCATGTATCTGACATTTACTTCAGTAAATATACAGCCTAGTTTCAGGGCCAGGATCTAAGTTTCTATAGCAAGCTGACACGATCAACTTTCCCACAGTTTTACTCGTATAAAATATTCTCTTGATGTCTTTGCTTACTTCAAACATAAAGCTTACAGTTCAACGTGTTTATGCTATACCGCAAATGCAACATACATGTGCTCTGCGCTAGTACATGCTGCTTCTGGGAAATAGTCCAGCCTCGCACTATGACTCCGACATGTCTCCTTATCTCGCCTACACGGCTTTTCTTCATTACAAAGCTAACTGCCCGTGTTAGAGGTGGACATGTAACGAGCTTGAACCCTGGTACAGAATCCCTCAAATAGTGAAGTCAAGTGTGGCTTGCTCTGAGAGGTGTGAGAGGTGATTGATACATTTCATTAAAAGCTGCACACCTGAATGCCTCGCTCACATGCGGTTAGCAGCGTCATGCTATCGTGTCCTACAATCTCTGAACCTTGTATGCTAATGACTTGTCTTATTTTTGAATTGAATTGAATTGAATTGATTTATTTAAAACGAGGGACAGTGTACATCAATCAACATATTAAACACATGTAAAAGTACTCGAATTAGCCAAAAGGCTAGTTTTCATCGATAGTCCCTTTGCCAGATGGTGATAGACATCCTAAAAGCAATAATAAAAATACCACAACATTGTTATACCATTGTACACATTAACAATAGATTACATCACTGAATACAGATAGAAGCAAGTTACGATAATAAATAAATAAAACAATTCTAAATTTTAAATTCTTTATTTAGAAGACATGACATATACTTGCAGTTACAGGGAGTGGTAGACGTTTGCAATATCACAACAGTAAACATAGAAACCCTCCCTTTCTCATTGTCCTCTTTGTTTCTGATGTGAAGAAGGGATGTTTCTTAACCGAGGCATAATGGACAAAGTGAGGGACAATCCTGCGGGTGCAATAACAGTCGAACAAACGATAAATTATAATATTTTGGTAATTAGACCAAGCAACCTTTTTGTTTTGGTGATAGAACTGGTGACGGTCAAGGGTAGAACGGACTACTTTCTTCTTAGGGGAAGCAATGCGATAATTATCAAATACAAAATTTTTTTTGTTTTAATCAATATTGTGGGTCATGTCGTTACAGTATGATACCAGGTAATACGCGGGATAATAGTTTTAGGTCCGCTATTATTCTCTACCTATATTAATAGTTTAGGTGAAAATGTCGAAGGAGCAACCTTACATTTCTATGCGGACGATACCGTTATGTACTGTGCAGGTCCCTCGATTAACGAGGCTGTTGTTAAATTACAGGCTGTTTTTAACATTATTCAGGCTCAGCTCTCTGAATTTAAGCTTCTTTTAAATGTGCATAAAACCAAGGTAATGCTCTTTTCAAAAGCTAAAGCTAAAAATACACCGGAGACTGCTTTGGATATTGTAACTACGCAAGGAATACAACTTGAAGTGGTTACCTGTTACAAATACCTGGGTATCTGGCTTGATGATTGTCTCACTTTTAAATTTCATGTAAATAACCTGCTTAAAAATCTGAGGGTTAGGCTAGGTTTCTTTTACAGTAACAAGTACTGCTTCTCTCTGTGACCTTTTGACCTGTGCTGGACTATGGGGATTTGTTATATATGAATGCACCTGCCGTTTACCTGAGCAAGTTAGATGCTGCGTATCACAGCGCTCTGAGATTTGTGACAAATTGTAAAGCGCTTACTCATCACTGTAACCTGTATACCAAGGCGATTATGCCATCACTCTCTGTACGGAGGCTCAGTCACTGGTACTTTTTCATTTACAAAGCCATGTTGGATAAACTACCTTCTTATATCTGCTCCCTGATCTCTCTGCGAATTGAAAGTACTTATTGCCTTAGATCACATGCTGTGGTTTTATTAAATGTGCCGAGTGCTAGGACTGTCTTAGGGAAGAAAGCTTTCAGATGTGCAGCTCCACTAACTTGGAACAGTCTGGACAAAGAATGGAAAATAACCAAGCTAGCACCACTACATGTTTGTAAAGCTCGGTTGGATGCTACTCAATCAGATGCTGTTGGTACCTGTACATGTGGTTAGATATGTAAATTGTAATCCCTGTACATTTTAGCTGTATGATGTCCTTTTGTTGTTCTGTTGTTTATGTTTTTATGTCTTCTTGTGGAACCTACTGCTGCAGGTCTCCCTTGAAAAAGAGATCATTGATCTCAATGGGATTTCACCTGGATAAATAAAGGTTTTGAATTGAATTGGATAATGTGCAGCAAGTCTGTCAGTAATGAAAATAGAAAACCATCCGGATCCTGATTGTAGTTGTTCTTTATTATTTAACGACCACCTTGCTGCAAACTATCCCTTCACATGTGGCATGGCTCCTTGTTCAATTAAAGATTTGATCCACAACTTTGCTGCTAATGATGTTATATATTTGTACTTCATCGTATCATCCCTCAACTCAATCCTTATCCACTGTTCCATCCTGGTGTTAAGGAGATGTCTAAACATAGCTTGCTAAATATGTGTCTGAGAAGAAGGACATATTTACGTGTGTTTTTTTTCCATGCAGAATGAATTGATTCTCATGTATCTCTGGTAAGTTCCAGAAACAACCTTTGGCTTTTGATAGACACATCCAGCCCAACACAGGCCACACTGTTCGGCCTTGTTAGACATAAACATTGTGACGAGTGACACTTTAATGCAGTGCTGTCATGATCTGTTTAGCTGATAAAAGATAGATCCTTCACAGAAAACCAGGAGGGACAACAGTGCTTGAAGAATATGAAGAAGCCGCGGCACTGTGACGGAAGAAGACGGCAGATAGTTAACACTCTCGCAGCACACATTAGCGAGACTGAAGGGCGAGTTTATGATACAAAGACATACATGCGATTGTGATGATATGCTTACCCCAACAGTTACAAAGCTATTTACATCATTCTATGTTCTGCCTTTCTTATAATTTCACTTGAGTATGTCACGACCCTGGGTGTGTGTATGTGTGTGTGTGCGTGTGTGTGTGTGTGTGTGTGAGCAGTGCCCGTTAGCTGATTAGCTACCCTCGTCAGGCTGATTGGTCCACCTGAGGAGACGGGAGCATTTTAAGCTGAAGCCGTGCAGTTCCTCGGCCGCTCTCTCCGACTCAACTTCTCCTACTCCCAACTCTGCGCGTGTTGAGATCTTTGTCCCGTTGTGCTGTGTACCGACATGTTACCGTATGCCGGTCCTTCTCTTCTGCTGTGAGACGGTGGAAGAAAAGCCGTTTAACCTGTCTTTGTAAACACGAGTTATTTTACTCAGGAGTGCAAAACCCTTTTCTTTGGTTAATTCGTTTTCTCCTGTTTAATGTTAGAGCAGGTAAGAAGCCTGTACGTTCATTCTTCTCATTTGTTAGGTAAGATTTTTGTGTTAAAGGTCAGTTCGTTTTGTGGTTTTGTTACTCCCGTTTGTTGTTTTTGTACACAGACTGTAATTAAATTACCAAACGTTTCCTCTGCCTTGGCGTCCATGTTCTTGGGAGTGGGAAAAGTGGGGAGAGTGCAACTCTGTGCTGCGCCGAGGTTCCCTGGCCTGGGCGTAACATAATTGGGGGCTCGTCCGTTCTTTTCGCCGTGTCGGGTAAGCATTGCTATCTATTTTCTTCTTGTTCATTCTGGATCTCTGGTTGACAGTTTTTCTGTTTGAAATGTACAATGGAAGATCAATCAGAGTGGTTCACTACGGAACCTTCCTTTGTGAGATGTTCATAGCAAAATGTTATGATGTGTTTGTGCCTACAACAACTAAAAAACAAGAGCTAAAATAACTCTTGTGTACAAAACTAGTCGAGCAGGGTGTGATTGAGGAGAAATCTCACACACATGAAGTGGATGGTCTCGCAGGTTTGTCCCCCCCACTCCAAGGCCTGCCTTCCCAAGCTGGGATGTCTGTAGAGGAGCTACAGCTGACTCTGTGCATCAGGGAGGTAGAGCTGAGACTCAAGGAGTTGGAGGTGGAAGCCATGCACCTAAGGGGCCATGCACCATCCAGTCCAACACCTACCCATAGAACACACACAAATCCCGATGATAGTTTTGATGTGAGCAGGCAGATTACATTAGTCCCACCGTTCAGGGAGTCAGAGGTAGACTCATATTGTAATGCTTTTTTATGTTGCGGTGGCCAAAGAGAGTGTGGCCTCTGTTATCGCATTGTAAATGGATGGGAAAAGCTCAGGAAGTCTGCAACGCCCTGACTATTGAGGAGAGCCTCGATTATGATCTTGTGAAAGCCACGGTCCTTCGAGCGTATGAGTTGGGACCTGAGGCATACAGAAAAACATTTAGGAGTGGTGGAAAAAATGTCAACCAGACCTACGTGGAGTTTGCAAGAGGAAAAGGTGGCCTTTTCGATCGGTGGTTTCAAGCCAGCAAAATCACATCCTTAGAGGACATGCGTGAACTCATTCTTCTGGAAGAATTTAAAAATCAGCTGTCAGATAAAATTGTCATTGTCACCTATCTAAATAAGCAGACAGTTGCGTCACTTGCTGCTGCCGCGGTACTGGCAGATGCATTTG
Organism: Champsocephalus esox; assembly: GCA_036324585.1. Taxonomy (NCBI): domain Eukaryota; kingdom Metazoa; phylum Chordata; class Actinopteri; order Perciformes; family Channichthyidae; genus Champsocephalus; species Champsocephalus esox. Next base: position 39,396,925 of record CM070487.1, on the reverse strand, counting down.
TGATAACTCATAGACATTTTTTTTATCTTCCAGTTCACCGTGATCACAGCTTCTTCCCTTCAGCAGTCAGACTGCTGACAATGAACCCCACGCTGTCCCATACTGCCCAGTTGCTGTCGTGTGCTGTGCTGAAGCGCAATTCTGTATTCACTGTATTTATTATTATCTGTGTATTTATTCCTATTTATACATTTCCCATCTATTTACCTCTATTTTTGTATCATTTATTTTGGTACATACTTCTGATAATTGTGTATGTAACTGGTTAGACCATCCTTACATTTCGTTACACTGTGCTTGCATTTTTGTCATGACAATAAAGTAATCTAATCTAATCCTGTGGCAGGTGACGGAAGGGTAAAATCTCCTCCCTGTGGTAACGTCAAAACAGCTGATAACAGGGAGTGCTCTTACTGCCGTGAGCAAGGACACCTCATCGTCGCCTGTCCTAGTCTAAAAAGGAAAAGAGCAAAACACAGGTAGAGAAACATCGTCCCCGATTCAAACCAAGCCGCGCTACTAAATTATGTAGTAAGACGTGCCGGCTATGCGGCTGATTTACTGATAGTTTGTTACCAGCAAGGCTGTTGGATTCTGAAAACATATCAGTGGTTGTAGATTGAGATTGGATAAATAAGCAGTAATGTTAGCAGTGAGTATATCTTTGCACTACAAAAACTCGAAAGTATATTTGTCTAATATCTAGTCAGAATATGTCTTTACACCTCAGACATAATAACTTCAGAAGTAACACTGCAGTGAGATATCGGGTCTTGTATTTCAAGTGAAAACAGCTTGTTTTCATTATTATTTAACTTGTTTTTGGAGGAGCATTTTTTCCAGTGTGTTCATTTGTAACAGCCTTTTGTTTGCCGACCACTCAGTAAGAGGTCACGAAGCACCAACCCAATAATAAAAAAAAACCTATCCAAAAATGCAATTAGCTTATTATGAAGTAAGTCGATGCCTCTGTCCATGGTCCAAGACAGGAGAGTGAGCTTCCTTAGTTTGCTGTTCAGCAAGATGAAGACAATGGGTGCGTCTCACTTCGGTTATTTTTCATTTCCTCACTCCTCGGTATCACCGGAAGATGATTTGTCTGCGCCATCTTGAGTACCGTCCCAGTGGCCTTATGTTACCCGGAGGACCAAGGAGCCATAACGGAGGAGCTATAATCGAGGAACTACTTGACCATCCTCCGGTGAAATCCCCAGACACTCGCCCTGCCCCCTTACTGTGTATCGCTCACTGATTGGACGATGCAGCACATGCACTGATCTGGCGGTTGTCAGACGACCAACTGTGCGGCGTCATCACAAACGGACTTCGCTTCACTTGACGCTCCGGAGGAAACGACGTCCCATTGCTCTTAAAACTAATTTCCTTGCTCCCATGCTTCTCTGGTGGGAGGGACTAGTCGCAGGGAAACAAATCATTTAACAGAAGTGAGATGCACCTAATGTAAAGAAGTTATTTCCTTGATGACCATACCAGTGCCAGAGAAGAGAAGATGTAGGAGAACTTTGAGTAGAGAGAGCTCCTAAACACAAAGTCATCATGGCACCATTGAGAAAACAATCGGTAATATTTTAGGTAAATTCTTGGTTATATGACATCTTTGACTGTGCAGGGTGTTATTTATTTTTCACAAAGTTAAAGAAAGAAGAAGTTAAAGGGAAATGGTCCACATCACCACATTTACTCATGTAAAGATAATCTGTATCTGTTCATCTTGAGCTTTGACAGATATACAGCAGAGTCTCGTCAATATAAAAAATACAACTATACTGCTGAAATTGAAAATTGGGGTAACAGCATATGGTAACAGGGTCCTAGAACTGAGCCCTGTGGTATCCCATAGGTTTGCAATACTAAGACAAAGTAATAAACAAAGAGAACGTAGATATGTGAGATGACTTTGACCGATGGAAAAATATCAATACATTAATCCAATTTGAAATGTTGTGTTTCTTATGTATTGTTGAATTGTATATTTTCAAACCAAATACCTCATTATCTGACTATTGGAAAGCCTAACCTATTTCTATTTGGTTTCCCGAGACGTACATTATTAATGTTTTGTTTGCTCCTGTATCTCCGGAGCTGAAGAGATACAGTGTGTGTTGGTGTTTACACGTTGGTGTGTGACTAAGTGTTGTTTGTGATAAGTCCAGCTAAATGGGCAGGAGGCGCACAGTCACACATGGCAGCTTGCCTTTAGAGGAAGTCTGTGTTCGTCACACTTTTCCCTCAGGCAGCCATTGCCAAAAAACACAGAATTTCACACTAAAACAACCAAGTCCTACTTAGTATTCTTTCGGAGAAACCGTTAACACAGTTTGTATAGTCTCTGTACACACACTCCAGACAGCGAGACTTTCAGAGAAGGGTTTGCAAGTATCTTTTATGCACTGATCACTCAAGGATGAACATTCTGAATTGGAATAATTAATTGCAATGCTGCAGCACTGAATTGTTCTCGGTGATGGATAGCATTTGTTGCTGCTTGAACTCTGTCGGGGAAATATATTGAAATACAATATGTGGAAATTGTGGAATTTATTAATTTAATTATTATTCCATTGCACTGTTTGATCAAAACAGAGAAGGACCAGATGTCTCAATAATATACAAATGATTGTAGTATTGACGCAATAATTAAAAAGATACATACCATGAAGTGAACATTTTTGGTAATTTTAAATACAAATGTTTAATAATCTTTACATTTAGCAAAGAGTTATTTCTCCCATTATGTAAGGAGCGAGAACGAAATGTATCACAAAGGGAAATATTTTCTAAACAAATATATATTTTACACTCTTCTTTACAACTATGTAGCCATACAGCGATTTTGAATAATTACATTACATGTCACTTGTTAGACGCTTTTATCCAGAGCGACTTACATACTCAATACTGTGTGCAATCCCCACAGGAGCCATTTGGGGTGAAGTGTCTCAGGGACACAACGACATGCTGACTGCAGTGGGGTTTGAACCTGATCCGAACACCAATGCATTAGCACACTGCGCCACAGCCTCTCTATATGGAATAATCCATATCCAATATCAATCGGCCTCCAAAATGGAGAGAACATTGTGTATACATCAGTTAAACTTACAGGAGCCCTATTATGCTTATTTTCATGTTGTATAATTGTATGTAGTCTCTACTGGGACATGTCTCCATGCTTTAATGTTCACAAAGCTCTTTATTTTTCTCGTACTGCCTGTGCTGCAGCACCTCTTTTCACCCTCTGTCTGAAAGCAGAGCCCAGTCTGCTCTGATTGGTTAGCTGGCCGGCTCTGTTATTGGTCAACCGCTTAGAGATGTCACGTACATGTGATGGGGTGCTAGCAAATATAAACGCAAGTGTTACATAGTGATGTCACTTTGTTATGGAAGCAAACAAACAAGGGAACTTTGGGATTTGAGACTTGTCAGACCATTCACATGCACTAAAACCTACACACTACAGGGAGGGGAGAACCCCATAGATAGGGCCCCTTTAATGATTGGCAACAGACCAAAAGCAAAAACCCATTGTATTTTATTGTGTTATTAAGTGAAACTGATGGTGGAAACCCAAAGGACGACAGCTGTTTGCAGTTGAATATATGGACGATCTCCTTGTATGATATTTATATTCCTTTCTTTCCCAGTTGCATCACTTCCATTTCTCATACTGAGCCATTAAACTGGACACTCTCGGTAACCTGTTTCTGAAAAATTGCAATCACCCAGGAGCCAAGCTGCTGCAGACCTGGGCTGAATTGCATCCTCGGTCTCTGGGGCTTTCACGTTTCCCCTTTGAGCCTCGACTCTCTCTGTTTTCATTCTCTGTGTGCTCTGCAAAAGTAATACGTTCAAATAGAAAATGGTATGAACCCTTTCACACACAACATTATTTATTGTTACTCTAAACTTTCTTTGACCTGCACAAATGTTGTTAAAAATGCACACACGCCCTGCAGGTAAGATAGGTAACTGTCCGTAGCATTTGGAAAAAGTCTAAAATAGGATGGAATTGGAGGATGAAACCCTCTATGATTGTCACACACGCACACAACACACACACAGTGACATGTGACCTCTGCATTTAACCCATTTGAGTACTAGGAGCAGTGGGTAGCTATTGTACGGCGTCCAGTGCCTTGCTCAATAGCACCCAGGCAGCGCCCAGGAGGTGAACTGGGACCTCTCCAAGTAGCACTCCATATTTAGTTATGTTCGGGGACTTGAACCGGCGACCCTATACGGCCATACTTGCCAACCTTGAGACCTCAGAAATCGGGAGCATTTCAAAACCACCGCGGGGGGTCGAGTTGTCGATTCTTGTTCTGTTTCCTGTGACTGTCTTCCTCACCCTCTCAGACTTTCAGTTGCGCGTGCTACTAAAGAGACGTGCTACCATGGAAACCAAATGGTGCAGCTGTATTAAAGTCGGAGTGGAAACAGTCCTGAGTAAATCTGATTTTGTCAGAAATTGGGAGAAATGCGGGAGAAATATGACCCCGGGAGGAAACCGGGAGGGTTGGCAAGTGTGTATACGGCTCTCTCTTTTTTTGTTATTTATTATTAAATGTGCAGATTTTACATTTTTTTTACAATTATACATAATGGCAAAAAAATTCATACAAAACATAACTCATAAAAAAAAACAACAAACACTCCACCACCAAAACCTAATTACTTAAACCAATAAACAAGAAAAACATACAAATCAAAGAAAACAAAATTAAATAATTGTCCTTTTTCCAATATGCAAGGCTACTGACTGAGCCAGTGCCAGAAATATGTATTATGTTTTATTAGTATGTATTTTTGTGTAATTTTAAACTTTTAGAAATGAACATACCTTAAAAGATAAATTGCTTTATTATACATGGCTCTAATTTTGTAATTTTGCGAGAAGGAAGGCAAAAGGTCCAACGTTTCTAACGAGGCAAACAAATCTAATCCAGAAGGAATCAGAGCCGGCAGACAGACAAAAACAAGGTTTGAATGTTAGAAGAGTAAAGCGTTCAATAGAGGTGAACTCTGACATGAGGGTCTGCGGTAAGTGAATGAGAACGGTAGGAAAAACCGTGGACTAATGGATGGATTAGTCAGGGCAGAGTCTAACAAAGATTTACGATATACAGACAGCATTATCCATCCCAGCTAACGACAGCCTCCCAAAGCTCTGACCTGCTGTACTTGTAGTTGTTCGGATTATTTCAGGCATTTCAGGTTTTGCTCACTGTCAAGTGTTTCCTTAAAGTTTAATCAATGGGTAACATCAATGTATGCTTGGCAATAAATGGGGCGAAGCCTGCGAGCTAGTTCAGACAGTCAACTCGAGTACCAATGATACATTAACACGTGACGCACCTCGTCCCTCTTACAACCAACCAATCACATTCTCCTAAACATGCCGCTCTATTGAAGCTGCCAGGTCTTCCTGCCTCTGCCTCCTCGCTAGCTGCCACTGCTGTGTTCACTTGCTATTGCTGCGTTCATGTTCCTGTTGCTGTGTTTCATGTTGCTGCAGCTCGCCTGCCCCCCCCCCACCACCCCAGCTTCCACCTGGAGGCCCGGGGGATAGTTATCTAATCATCACTTAATGTTCTTTGTACATCTGTGGAGTGATGAGGCCCGAGCCTCGACGCCAAACTCAATCTATATGCTGCAATAATTAACATATTAAGAAACACGTGAGTTGTCTGACTGAAATGTATATGTATGTGTATATGACACAATAAAGACATATAACTAAAACAATAATATGTCTTTTTATTATCTGCAACATTTGGATAGAAATGTGGGAGAAAATGTTACTTTACTGAGAATAGTAATCAGCTCATTACTCAAATGAAATACTATTGTCCATTGCGAAGTACTGATCAACATTATTCAAAAAACCTTAAAGATGTCGCTCTAAAATGTTATGTTTATAACATAAAAAGGAACGTTTGTTGGTACTTTATCATTCAAAATGTGCCATGTCTCTAAAACAAAGCTAATCATCTTCAATGGATTGGAGGAGTGCTTTGATTGTTATTTAAAATATAGCTTTTTAGGGCTGCTTGTTTCTGATGTCACCGTGTCCCAAAATGCCCTTTGTAATATAATATCATAACCGATAGGAATGATGTTCAAAACAAAAGCTGTGCAATGATGATGATAATGAACTTGATTGGTATTACAAAGAAGCCCAAAGTCTGCACATGGCCGCTATTCACCAAAATGGCCAATTTGTATTTCCTTCCGTTCTTGCCTCCTATAACTAATTGTGCCTTCATCTCCTGCGCACCGCAATGTAATGAGTTAGAGGCTGAGGGTGGAAGATAATGGAAATGTATTCCACCCAGTAAATTGAGAATTACAAGAAGGTACGCTCCGCCTAAACGTGATGAAATAAAAACGGACATGGGCATTTTGGAAGTGAGTGCACAATCACTTGACGGTTTGGATCTTACGCTCCGGTAATCTACTGCTAATGCCTTGGCTCTGTCTGTCAACTGTTCGCAACTGTTCCAACAGCAGAAGACATCGAGGACACTCTTTGTCCAGCCTCAAAGGCACCTTGCTTCCACTGAATATCCTCCTAAACTCTTGAGAGAAGCTACCAAATAAGAGGCAACATATGTATCCCCCTCCGTCACAAATCCTGATGCAACACAGACACAGAGATGGCACATCGAATCTTAAACAGATGCACACACACGCACATACAGCTTGGGCTAACATCATTTTGCACACAGTCACAAGGTAGTCCGTCATGCTTGTACACTTTAATGAATTGTCTGTCGCACCAATGCATGGATCCCTAAAATTAACTCTCTGACTCATGCAAATACAGACGTATGCTTAAACATCGGTACATTTCTCAGCGACTGACGACAGTGGAGGTGTCAAAGATGTAAGCAGAGACTGTCACGCCCCAGGGGATTCTGGGTAACGAGAGCGATGAATGAAAAACAATTGGGGGCCTTTTGCAGAGGAGTAAGAGAGATATGAGTACGAGCCAAAGAGTAGAAGGAGAGGGAGGAACAATCAATTGTCTGACATCTCTAAATGTGCACTTGATGATGCATACCTAAATAGGCCTGAAACGGTCTATGGGGAAAGGTGAGGGAGACAAAGGGGGAGGAAGGTGGGGGGGGGGTTATGGGGGAAAGTGAAAGACTTTATTAACGAAGAGAAATTGCGATGGAAGGAGATAGAGATGCAGCTGAGTTAAGGAGACGGTTATGTCCGTGGACTTGGAGCCTTAACCAACAGCTGGTCCTCGGAGGACTCCACTCCGAGCGAGCGGTCAGCCTTGCAGGTCGTTCGAAGTCCGCAGAGAATGGGGGAGTGAAATTGAGAGCGAAGGGGAGACGGCGTGAATGCTGATGAGGAGGGGGTGAAGGAGCGGGCACAGATTGTCTGCGGGACCCTCACCAGACTTCATTTAACGCACAGCCTCGAAATGCTTTTGGTTACTCTGCATAACGAGCGAGATAAGGAAATGTGTCTCTGCCTATTCTCTTTCAGATTATCTTAAGGCATTCCCTACTTCCTGGAGAACAAAATAGGGAGATAGGGGGATGTATTATTCTTTGACCTTAATTAAAAATACAGCTACAAAAGGAGGACGCATTCAGGAAAAACCACCCTTCTTAAATGAGATCACTACATATGTTACACTGTTGAACTGATTATGTTGAAGCTTTCTTTGACAAGTGAAACTTAATTTGTATAGAGGGATGAAAGCAGAAATAATGCGCTTCTCTTAAGTGCTCAAAGATATGTAAATGTACTGATTGGGGAAGTCGTGGAAGTGGTTTGACCCTAATGGGGCCATCCCATTAGGAAGTAAGTGCAAAGCATTTAGTCCAACACACAATTACTGTCTCGAGAAAGAAATAACCAAATGTTGCATAACTACATCTTAAAGCCTATCCTCCAGCGGGGTGCAGATCTACTCTTAAAATCTTCAAAAGTCAAAAGACCAAAGCCCCTTTTAAATGCTCTCCTCACTAATGTGATGGCAACTTCACACGCTTTCAAAAAGCCTCCAAGGTACATTTATTTTACTTCTAAAAGTGGTCTACCTAGAGATCTACAAAAGTTATATTACAACTGTTAGAAATGAAAATCAATGTTTTGATAGCATAGTGCAGCTTAAACATACCGTCAGTTTAAGGTTTAAATGCTGTTATACTGAAAAACCAGAAGTTTTTGTGCACAACCAGTTGTTGAGCTTTTATTCTGAAAATCATTCATCTCCGGTTAGCATGAGGCTAATATACTGTAGCGATCCTGCATAGGATGTTCAGGATGTCACTCAGGCATCCCCCGTCTCTCTGCCAATCATAGAGCTGCACAGTGATGCTGGTTGAGGTGCGGGCCTGTGGTTGGGAGAGCGGACGGGGGCGGGGAGTTGTGACGTAGACACTGCTATATATGTGTAGGGGTAGGAGTTAAGTCAGCGTGGGAAGTGTGAGGTAGAACCCCCACAATGTACCTGTACATGTGATCATCTGTAAAGAACATCTGTTATTAAAGCCTAATAACGAGAAGCCTGTTTCCGACTCACCTTGTGAACGTTACAATACCATTTACTATAGAGGTGAATTTAGCAGCGATATGATATGATGTTGCACAGCGAAACCGACTGATTTCAACACTACAACTATAGACGTTGAGATATTATTATTGTTGGATAAGGTACAGTTTATTTGAGTACGTTATTGTTTACAGATGTGTGTAGCATTTGACAACATTCGGAACAACCGGAAACCAAACTGCTGTGAAGTATTTCCTGTATTTTTTTGGAGTATTGATTACAGCGTTTACAATGTGTTAAATGAAAAGTCATGAAAGAGTTAAGGAGGAGAAAAGGCGTGTTTAGATATATATTGAATGCACAATGTCTGTATCCTCTGATATGCGTAACAACGGACATTGAAACGTGGAGAGCCGGCCCGCAGGGAGGAGCCAGCAGAGGATATATAAACAGCGCGACCTGAGGGGTACGGCCTCTTTCTCCGCTTGCCAGAGCCAGAGACACAGCTGTATTTCTGTCCGAACAATATCCTGTTTGTTACATCACCACGCTTTTTATTAATTAAAGTACCAATTTGAAACAATCTCAGAGACTCAATTTAGTCTCCTTTTTAAGCTTCTCTCCTGGACGCGAGTATAACCAACACAGATAACACAACCCAAACACAGCATACTGTATGCCAGTGGTGCCCACACTTTTTCAGCTTGGGAGCTACTTTTAAAATGACCAAGCCTAAAAGATCTACCTAGGCCACCCCTGCCCAATCTGTGTTGTGAGTGCGGGGTGGTGGTGCTAGTGGACTAAATGGCGGATAAACTGTGGCGCGTTTACACTAATTGCGCCACATAAGCGCATAATAGTGCGCCGCATTTGCGCTTGAGATGAGGAGGTGAGGCCCCCTCATAACGGCATGAACCCGTATGGCACAACTCAGACTGGCTTGCCTGTACGTCAATCAAGTGACAAATGCCATAGTGAGGATGGATGGATGAATGCCATGCGATCTACCTACACTACATTTGTGATGGACCGGTCTTGGGCACCCCTGCTGTAGGCCAAGGGGCAGGACATCTCTAAGCGGTTGACCAATCACAACAGAGCCGGCCAGCTAACCAATCAGAGCAGACTATTGGTTATTTTACATGTTTGAAAACATCAAAAATCAAAGACGAAATAATGTTTTTTTTGGCTAAAATGGTGATAACTGCATATTTTGTACAGTTCCCATATCCCTAATGAAGCGGCTCATTACTCTAGTAAACATATATAATAAATCCTTTCTAGATTAAAATCATTTAACCTAGAAAAGTTGGCTGCCACTTTGCAGTAGTAGCTGCTGATGTATTCCTTGCATTGAGTGCATCTTTACTGTCTGTACATTAACGTAAGCACACGTGTCGCCTTCCTGTATTAGTCACATGGTTAAAGGCATGTTTTATGATACTAATTAAAACAATATTAATGTCTTCCTGTGTTGATCAATGATATTATATATGTTGTGAACCACTGTATCACATCGTTCATATCAGAGTTGGTCAAATGACATTGATTTGTTGACTAGCTGACATTTCATTAAATACCAAAATCAGCACTTCACAAATAATCACTTTCCATCCAAGTACAGTTTCAAAGCAGCAATATGCAACATTCTTCCCAATACCTTTTCTTCCAACATGTTCAGGGTTAAGTAAATGTAACATTTATTATAAAACCTTTAGTTTCCACTTCCCTGCTCCCCACCACCAAGTCCAAGCCTAGTCCAACCCTATTCCAAGTCTAACCCTAGTCCAACCCTAGTCCAAGTCTAACTCTAGTCCAACCCTAGTCCAAGTCTAACCCTAGTCCAAGTCCAACACTAGTCTAACCCTAGTCCAAGTCTAACCCTAGTCCTAGTCTAACCCTAGTCCAAGTCCAACCCTAGTCTAACCCTAGTCCTAGTCCAACCCTAGTCTAACCCTAGTCCTAGTCCAATCCTAGTCTAACCCTAGTCCAATTATAACCCTAGTCCTAGTCTAACCCTAGTCCAAGTCTAACCCTAGTCCTAGTCTAACCCTAGTCCAAGTCCAACCCTAGTCTAACCCTAGTCCTAGTCCAACCCTAGTCTAACCCTAGTCCTAGTCCAATCCTAGTCTAACCCTAGTCCAAGTATAACCCTAGTCCTAGTCTAACCCAAGTCCAAGTCTAACCCTAGTCCTAGTCTAACCCTAGTCCAAGTCCAACCCTAGTCTAACCCTAGTCCTAGTCCAACCCTAGTCTAACCCTAGTCCTAGTCTAACCCCAGTCCTAGTCTAACCCTAGTCCTAGTCCAACCCTAGTCTAACCCTAGTCCTAGTCTAACCCCAGTCCTAGTCTAACCCTAGTCCTAGTCCAACCCTAGTCTAACCCTAGTCCTAGTCTAACCCCAGTCCTAGTCTAACCCTAACCAAGTCCACATTTCAGAAAAACATTGAAAAAACTAACTGTTAGTGCTTGTCCCCATACTTTGAGGTATCTGTAGTGCAAAACAAACCACCACACACACTTTGGGAAACGACAACCATGTCATGTTTTCATGATTTGGCTCCCCTTCTTACGATGTCTACTTCTTACTAAGGAGGCTGTGGCTCAGTGGAATAGGGCGCTGAACTTAGTGTGCTCAACTTTGAATCAGGGGGATATCAAGTTCGAGCCCCACTGCAGTCAGCATGTCGTTGTGTCCCTGGGCAAGACATGTCACCCCAAACTGCTCGTGTGGGGATTGTCCAGTATTGAATAAGTCGCTTTGGAGAAAAGTGTCTAACAAGTAACATGTAATGTCAAATGCTCATTATGCTCATTAATATAGGTGCCAGTGATGTTGTGGAGGTACAAAAGATCTTGGACAATGTCTCTACTCCATGACTCGTGGACAGGCACAAGAGCACCTTCAATGAATGACCAAGATGCACCACAGAGCGACCAACTGTTCAACTCCTCAGAGTCTCAGGCACATTTTGATCTTTTATTGGACATTTACTTTATGCCTATGTTTATATATCCTATTTTATCTTCAATTGCTCCTCCTTACCTCATGTTCTCTCTGTTATTCATTCTATAATGAGGGGATTTCAGACAGAGAGTGTACATTTAGACTATCAGTGTGAGAAAAATAATGTGACTTTTGCAAATTAAAATATGTAAATATGTGCTAGTAAAATCCCCAAATAGTATGAACCCTCAAATATTAGCATAAGATGTCTGCTTTAATGAATGGTTAGCAGTTAAGACCTTATATGTGCGTATTAAGCTCTCCAAGTAGCTCAAACACAATGCTGCCAAGCTTTGTTTAACGAGACAACATTTGATCGTACCTTCGATGCAGCACCTGAGGTAAAAAAACATGTCAGGCTGTCTGTGAGGGTGCATTACAATGTGTACAAGCGCTCTATATTACTTGCATGTAGCATAACTGTGCAACTGTGCTTTCACTATTACGTCATGCAGCAGCTTCAACAGAGAGCTGGAACAATCTGATGCATAATGTATACCCAGGACTCTACATAGACTGAAATACTAAAAGGGAAAACTGGACTGCATGTGTGCTGGGAAGAAATCAGAACTCCCCTGAACGGAAAACTACGGTACTTTGCTGTGTCATTGCAGAGTGTCTCACTAAAGGTCAGAGTCCTGAAAGGAGCACCCTCTCTGAAGACAGTCCTTCAGGCTGTTCCACAAATCGCTGCCAAGTCAAATGACTCAGCGGTGAGCGATCCGTCAAGTTGCTGTGGATGTTCTTGGCCCTATCTCAATAGACTTTGCCACCAACGTAAGTTGTGCAAAGCCATGCATACCATGGTTATGTCTGGTGCCATGTAGGTACAAAGCTTTCCAAAGACCCCCGTACATCTTTCAGCTACTGTGAAATGTCTAAGGCCCTTTATACAACCTGTTCTGCCCCCTGTCAGGGTACACAGCAGTTACATTTCATAATAAAATGAAAGTTGGTAACAAATTAACATTGACTCAAAAATATGGCACTTGAGACAATATTGCCCATTCATTTCACAAATCTCCTTTTAAATGTCAATGTCACAATTCTCAGGGTTTTCAACATTATCTTCTGAATATATTTGCATGATCCTCAGAGGAATAGTAATGTATTCCATTTGCATTTTCCTTTGATACAATTACAAAGAGGAATAATACATACAAAATGATAAGAAAGAAACTATTTAATATATGCACGGCACGTCACCTGATCTTGCCTGTGAACTGTCCACACTTCCTGGTGTTGAGTGCATCTTGTTTCCCCAGTGGAGAAACAAGTGTTGTTGACGTTCGTGAAAATGATCAAACATTAAAAAAAAGGCCAACATGTCACTTCTTAATGGTGGAATTAAAAACAAACAATTCAACTAAACCAATGTGACCATTTCCTGTGTGGTCCAGATGGACCTGGCTTATATGCTGAACATTAAAGGTGGGGTAGGTCATTTTGGAGAAACCAGCTGGAGTGCGCTAGAATTAGAAAATACACAACCGGAAAACATCTGCCACTTCCTCACAGAGCCCCTCCTCCAACACATACGAACGCGCACATGACCAATGAGGGCACGAGATAAGTGTGTGCCCCGATGGAAGGCTGACAGGCAGGAAGGCCATCCAATTACGTTAGCCGGGCCGGCTCAGATGATTGGTCGTGCTTTTTTACGGCTTCCACAGATGACGTTTCTTTATGGATTTTTTGTCAAAGCACTTCAGATATTCATTGCTATCGGGATGTTAAGAGCATTCCATGGAATATAAGAAAAAGTGTATCTCGCGAGCCGGTTTCTCAAACTTACCGACCCCACCTTTAACTACTGTATCTATTAACCAGTGTAGAGTACATACATAATAAACTAAAGGATTGCTGGGTAGGCTGGGCAATTTAAAAGGTTAGGGTTAGAGTTAACCCTTTCCCTAATTACAATAGAACCCTATTAAATCTATAGCAATAAATTATAGAAAGCACTTTTAATGCAGATTAGGATTGTATGGTTAAAAAGCAAAAACTGCATTAGCTAAAGGTTAGATAGGCCTCGAAAACCCCATTAATACATGATCAACTTGAATAGCTGTGAGCCATGTTGTCGATAATGATGGTGGGCTTGGCGTCTGTGCTGTCCAGAAGCTTCTTTGGGTTGTGAACAATGAAAGTGACACCCCAGGGGACGAAGATACACACTTCACACCTGGTGCTTAAAAGAAGTGCTTCAAAACACAGTGCACTTCCTCAGTACCTTTGCAGGGTTGTTCCATCTGAAGGAAATTGAAGCACTACCGTTTCAGTTGTTTGATCCGGGACATCACACAGTAAGATCTGCTCAACCAAAGACAACACCTTCAAAAGACACTTGTTAAGTGCTAAGGTCAGACATTATTCAGGAGGTCTTTATAGAAACAGGCGGACATGAAGCAGAGGAAGGTTTAACAAGCCTTGTTCCAGCAGAGACCAACACCTATAAGATCAGCCCTGGGTTACCTGGGAGGCTTGTTGGAGGACTTGATGGTGCTCGTCTCCACTCTGCTGCCCAGTAGCCCCCAGGGTGTAAGGCTCGAAAGTGATCGCCAAGGCCTTGGTTCAGGACAAGCAGCAATTATCCGTGTTCCGCCAGCACAGCAGACACTGACAGGAAGCTGGGAACTCTCTTTAACGCTGTGAGCAGAAGCTATGTGACACAGAGCTTAAAGATGATGTGTGAGAATAGTTCTTATGTCTGATTAAGACTAGTCACTTCCCTGCCAAATCGCTAATGCCTTTTATTAGTCTTATTAGATCAGATCTCACACCACTAGTCACCTTTCCTATACAACACAAGTCTGATCGAACACTCACTGGATTTAATTAGCGGTGCATTATGCGACTGTCAGTGTTAGTGAGCTCACTGTAAACGTCTGTTTGGTCAACATTTTAATCAGTTCTTATGCACATTAAACTGAGGTTGATTCAACGAACACGTGTATAACATTGGTTGGCAGCAACAGCCCTCACAAGGCTCATACTGTAGACCCCCAAAAAATAAGTAATTTGAAATTCAAATTAGAGCCCATGGCATTTTACCTTGAATAATTGAGCCTTGCAGCTAGCTGACTCATCCTCTACTTGAACCTTATGATTACATGATTATTTATACGTGTTCTTACTCAATGAATATACTTTTTGGCAACATGTCAAAGTCCATTGACCACTGGTTCTTTGGTTTGTTTTAAGGATCGCTTTTAAGTTCAACTGCCTTTGAACTAAGCAGATTCATTGTTGGTTTTACTCCCGTTTTTGCAGTCTCCTTAACGGCAGCTATGTTACAGGATATTGGTTTTGCCACACCGCCACGATATATACGGCTAATCAGTATTCAAACTGTCTGTCCTCGGGTCCCTTTTGGATCAGGACTTTAATTAACACCATAAGTTAGGGGAGGTTTTTGATTGGTTATTTGCCCATGTACAAGTATATTAAACATATCATACATGCCGCCCCTTCATTCCCTTTCCCCCCACCCCTGTTGCTCCACTTTCCAATGTTGCATTTGCCCAGCCTTAGTGCCATGACAGTGCAAAGTAGAATGGATTTGTATTACTTGTCCATGCCCTACACTGAAATAAGAAAGCATGACGAAGGACCTTAGCTCATTTCCTCTGTCCGTCTGGGTAGTAGGGAATGATACGACTCTGTCTTCGCTGCAGAAAAGCATCTGGGCTCCTGCCGGGGACTCTGAAATATTCATGGTATAAATATTGCAGGGCTCTGCGTCTAATAAAAGCGCTGGTCTTTATTAATGGGGTGACTGAGGGATCCATTGATCAAGCTTTCTGTTTTATGTCGTGAAGATTTTCTCCTCTGACACTTCTGTCTTTGTCTCACACTTTGTTTGTCGCTCTCGGTCTCTTACACTAAGTGACTCTCTCTTTAATAAGCATATTCAGTGGTTCTCATACGAGCTTTCTCCCCCAAGACGTACTTGCTGCTTTGCAAGTCGCCTATTTATTAGTGGATGACCCTCTCCCTCAGTCTTCTCATGTTTCTCTCGCTGCGCCGCGTCTCTCTCGGCTGCTCTCCCCGCGCGCTGGCCTGGTTCTAACAACTGCCTAATTAGTCAGCCTGTCTGAGAGAGAGCTGGAACTCTTTGAGGAGCCCTTAGCATCAGAGTGCAGCGACAGAGAGAACCAGACATGCTGGAGGAGGATGAGGTTGCTTTTAAGGGTGTCTGTTAGCTCGTTTTACTGCTGGAAAGGTAAACAGAAAGCCAATCCATGACCTTCACTCCGAACATTAAGGACAAGAGCTGTCCATCAACACCGGGAGACAAAATCCCCTTTTTTCTGCATGGCACATGTTTTCATTTAAGACATTTTACAAAAACAAAATACAGGTTCGAAAAAAGTCAAAATGGCTTAAAAAGGCTTTGGGGTTTGTGTTTTGTTGTTGTGTGGAATAAAGGTTTTGGTGCATGTAAATGGTCGGCAAAGGCTAAAATCCATGTGTTCCCTCCAGGGGGAGTTTCTCTCCCACACACTCCCCCCCCTGCCTGAAACCAGCCAACCAATCAGAGCAGACTGGGCTCTGGTTTCAGACAGAGGGTGAAAAGAGGTGAGAAAAATAAAGAGCTTTTTGAACTTTAAAGCATGGAGACATGTCACAATAGAGACACTACATACTGATATACACCTGAACATCAGCAGGAGAGGACTCTTTAAAGTAGAGACACTACATACTGATATACACCTGAACATCAGCAGGAGAGGACTCTTTAAAGTAGAGACGCTACATACTGATATACACCTGAACATCAGCAGGAGAGGACTCTTTAAAGTAGAGACACTACATACTGATATACACCTGAACATCAGCAGGAGAGGACTCTTTAAAGTAGAGACACTACATACTGATATACACCTGAACATCAGCAGGAGAGGACTCTTTAAAGTAGAGACACTACATACTGATATACACCTGAACATCAGCAGGAGAGGACTCTTTAAAGTAGAGACACTACATACTGATATACACCTGAACATCAGCAGGAGAGGACACTTTAAAGTAGAGACACTACATACTGATATACACCTGAACATCAGCAGGAGAGGACTCTTTAAAGTAGAGACACTACATACTGATATACACCTGAACATCAGCAGGAGAGGACTCTTTAAAGTAGAGACACTACATACTGATATACACCTGAACATCAGCAGGAGAGGACTCTTTAAAGTAGAGACACTACATACTGATATACACCTGAACATCAGCAGGAGATGACTCTTTAAAGTAGAGGCACTACATACTGATATACACCTGAACATCAGCAGGAGAGGACTCTTCAAAGTAGAGACTCTACATACTGATATACACCTGAACATCAGCAGGAGAGGACTCTTTAAAGTAGAGACACTACATACTGATATACACCTGAACATCAACAGGAGAGGACTCTTTAAAGTAGAGACACTACATACTGATATACACCTGAACCTCAGCAGGAGAGGACTCTTTAAAGTAGAGACACTACATACTGATATGCACCTGAACATCAGCAGGAGAGGACTCTTTAAAGTAGAGACACTACATACTGATATACACCTGAACATCAGCAGGAGAGGACTCTTTCAAGTAGAGACACTACATACTGATATACACCTGAACATCAGCAGGAGAGGACTCTTTAAAGTAGAGACACTACATACTGATATACACCTGAACATCAGCAGGAGAGGACTCTTTAAAGTAGAGACACTACATACTGATATACACCTGAACATCAGCAGGAGAGGACTCTTTAAAGTAGAGACACTACATACTGATATACACCTGAACATCAGCAGGAGAGGACTCTTTAAAGTACAGACACTACATACTGATATACACCTGAACATCAGCAGGAGAGGACTCTTTAAAGTAGAGACACTACATACTGATGTACACCTGAACATCAGCAGGAGAGGACTCTTTAAAGTAGAGACACTACATACTGATACTCTTTAACAGCATATATGTTCGCATTAATAGCGGTCTAACAATCACCTTTAAATAAGGCTATAGACGACCATTTAAAGAGATCTTGTTATGTATGCATGTCATGCACAAATTGTGATAAAGTATACTGCAGGGTTGTTGTGCAAGGCAAATACAGCATGTTGAGAAAATAACCATGAAGTTGAAGTACTTGAAAAGCAGATCTTTTGTTGTAGCTTTTAGATAGTAGAGCTTATATTGCACTTATTGTAGTTGTTACCTTCTATATGAACACCCTTTAACATAAGTGAAGCAAAGCATACTGAAGGAAATGGCACTGATTGTAATACTAATAGAAAACTGTGGCTCGCTGTTGTTGATGACGGCAATGTATACAGTGATGGAAAATAAGTGCTTAGCAGTATTTCCATGTTCGTCTTCTTTATAGTTATAATACACTACAGATTCAGATCCTTCACATACATGTAGCATATAAATACGATTATTGTTTGAATACATATAAATACACATACATTCTCCATTATGCTTAAAAACTTTTTCCTGAAGAAGGTTGTGTACTTTTGCTTCAGGAGAACTGTGAATGAAGGACTTGAGTAAAGCTTATTCTGCAACTAAATGCGACATTATACTTTGCACACATTTGACGTAAAGGCGGCAAAATGCTATGATTTCTCAGGGACTGATGTGTTCACGTCGTTTCTGACAGTCGTCCAAGGTTCTCTAAACAAAGTGCGACCGAGATCAGGGCTATATTTCCTATTACCTCGCTTCCTCTTCCTTCCTGTTCTTCTCCCTCCCATCCTGCCTCATCATCATCACCATCCGACAGATCGCATGTTAAGACGTGTTTGTCGTCCCACAGAAGTCTGTCAGTGACAAATGACCATCATTAAGGATAATCCACTAAGTATTCATTATGAGCTTCCTCCCAGTTTGAAGTGTCCGTCTGTCATGCTGTGGCGACTGAGAAGGGCAGGGGAGTGAGGGGGGGCGGGGCAGGGGTCAGGAGGAACGTATGGACCTCAGCGCTCACCCACATACAAAAAGGAGAGCACACTCCAGGTGTGTTTTCTAATTCAAGATACAAGGATGCAAGGCTTTTATTGTCATTCTTACATAGCTATAGTGGAGTTATGACAATGCAAATATTAGGTCACAGGCTCCTCCCACAGTGCAACACAATAAAACAGATACAATAGTGCAAGTAAATAAAATAGAAAAAGCACACGACGAAAAGTAAACAAACACTTAAAGCGAAAAAAAGTTGGAGAGGAGCAGAAGACACGGCAGCCATCATCACCCGCGCCATCTTTTTTGAATTTTGAATTGGTTTCCATGTTAACTTTGTTCTTTTAACACAGTTCGTATTTCAAATGACTTCATCTTACCCAGTTGAAAGAACAGATGTTTAAATTCACATGTTGGATTTATCGACAGAAGTTCAGGGCCAAGACATGACTTTTCTTTACAAAAACATCTGCTCAGAGTTCACTCTACTAAATGTTACATTGGCATGTTGGCAAAGAAAATCCATTACATTTCATTTTTCTGACACTTTTAGCCAAAGCAAGTGCAACAAACCAGACTCTGGAGCACCCTGCCACGACACATCCGTCTGATTCCATAACAACATTCAAAACCCACCTGTTCAAACTGGCATTTTCTCTATAATCTGTACCCTGTGTCCTTTGTGTCCTTTTGTGTCCTTTTGTGTCCTTGTGTAGTCTATTTCCTGATGTTTGTCTTGTCTTACCCCGGCTGATACTTCACTAAATCCACTGTTTTAATGTGTAAGGTAAAATTGTAAATGTAAATTGTAAATATGTAACCCTGTAATGTGTCCTTGGGTGTTATGAAAGGCACCCCCCAACATAAATGTATTTTATATTATTATTATTATTATTATTATTATTATAAAGATTCAAAGTCAGGTCAACAAGAAAAGTGCTGATATTTTTTTTCTTCTTAATGCTGCCGGTGGAATTCAAAATCACAAGTTTGTAAGCCAACATTTTTTATTTTACCTTTAGAGATTTAGTTTACAACAGAAAAGCTGATACAGAGAACATATACTAATCCAATGACTTTGCAGTCCAGCAGTCTGTCTTCTCTAAAAGATGATTGCACATTGAAACAGTTCAATTTTCATTGTCAAATCCGCCAGCCTTGCCTAAAGAAAGATGTGGGGACCAATGGCAGGCAGGTGTTTTGTATTTTAGGCAAGCTGTGAATGACTGCAATGTCTTGCTTCTTGAGTTGCACAGAATCAAATATGACGGAAAGTCATTTTGGAGATCATGCTTTTACAAAAACATTCCATTAGGATTTTGCAGAGCAGTTGGACTAAAATAAAAAAAATCAATCATGTTGAATATTGTGGGAAGTGAAATAACTGCTGGAGAGCAATCATCAATGCCCAGGCATCCAAGAAGATGACACACATTGATGAAAGAAAAACGTCTTACAGCTGTGTATTAAAACAACACAAATCAGTCAGAGAAATTGCAGACAATCTCCACATTCCAAGGGAGAACCATCCGGGACGCATCATTGAACGGGGATTCATCCAGGAGACGTGCGCAGACACACAGCTGGTTGCAGGCCTTTCAGCGAGAACAAAGCCAAAGACAAAGGGCGACAGGAACAGCTGCGCACGTCTTCTCACCTGTGAGGCAGCGGCGTGATCCCAGCATGCACCGCTGCCTCTGTATCGGCCTCACTGGATTCCACGGATGTTAACGATAATGGTGGCCAAATGAACTCTGAAGCATACAGAAGATCTTGTCCGCGCTGTTCCATATAATTAAGGAGTCTTTTGGGAGGAAAAGGCAGGCGAAGTCAATTCGATAATTTAAAGATTGATTCAGTCCGTGGCTGTGATTCTGGAGAGCGTTTTTTTCTGCAAACAATCAGAACAAATGCTCGGTCCGACACCGAACGCCATCACTGGCTTAGGGATAGACATTTGATTCAATTGTATTGGGTGGTTTGAACCATTTTTATAGTCATTTGATATTACTGTGATCATTTATGCCCTTTAACTCGGCTCTTTCTGCACATACATGCCCACTTGAGTTAAGTCAAGCTACTTAGGAGAAGCACACTCCTTGATCGCTTCCACTGTTTTCTCATGTATGGCTGCACTCGACTGCTCGTGGCCTTTTTCCAAACAGTGTGTATTTCCCAGAGGAACCATCTTTTGTTAGGCTTAGTAGCTCTGACTCGTTTCCTAAAGACTCTGAATCATAGCAAGCAGCAGGTGGCTCAGCTTCTCCCAGCTTAGTAACTGCAGGAGGAGTCTGATAAAGCCTTCAAAGCACCGATGAAAGAACACAGTGTTCAACTCAGGTTCTTCTTTTTATAGGGTTTCCCATGAAGTAGTGATACATTCAGAATATGTTTTTGTCAAAGCTTCTCTCACTGATCATAAACTGGAGCATGTACATATCGTCTATTGTTCCTGGTCCTTTTTGATGCACTTTTCTCCTTTCTGTCACACCACAAAGGGATACCAGCTCGTCCAATCGAAAGAGGTGGGGCTGTAAGATTGATGACTGTTTCTGCCACACGACACATAACATCAAACATCTGTGGCTCAGTTTGTGACCCGCAACATACATTGTACGGTAGATGCCAAACCCCAGAGAGTTTACAACAACAACTTTTATTCTTAGCAACATTTGATCTAAACTAAATTGAACTGTGCAAGTCTGGAGGAAATGAAGCCTGGGCAAACCACCAGGGGCCGTAGGACCCACAACTCCTCCCCCCTTAAACTTAAAGGCAAATCCATTAACTAAAGAAACAAAGCAGTGAACACTTGACTGCCATATCATCCATTCTTAAAATCAATACCTAAAAGACATGAGGCCAAAATAAGGAGCAACATCCTAAACTAAAGATGACTGAGCGGTGCGTTGTCGGTCAGCTAAACCAGACACACAGAAAGTCATCTTCCTCCACAAGTCTTCCTTTTATGAGTCATTAGCGTATATCATAAGCGTCTTTGAGTTGTGAAAAGCGCTATATAAATAAAATGCATTATTATTAGTAACTACTCATACGGCTAGTTTTCCAAGTGCTTTAACGGTGACTGTGGTCAGACACAATAGTCAGAGCTTTTCGATTGTCTCTCTTCAGTGCAGTCTACTTCCCCCAGGCAAGCCGCGCCAATTTGATCAATCCGGATGTCTGTTCCCTTCACGGTCAGCTCTGTCAAGAGAGGCTGCTTTAGGTCAACAGGGCAAATTAATGGTCAAAGTTAACTAAAGTTGACATTTAAGTGGAACGTCTTCTGGAGCAGATCTGATTGCAGCAGCTCCATTGGAAAGACATGCTTTTGCTGCAAAATGTAACCGTTGCAAATCCTGGTTTGGCAAAAGCAACACTTTGATTGGCTACTTACTTGACTTTAACAATGTTGGTATTTGTATTCAGTGAACATACAGTTTAGCTCGAGTTGGAAGCAGCAACATTTCATTATACTTTCGTGTATCCTATAAGTGACAAAAAGAACACATCTTAAATCCTGATTCTTGAACCTTTACATGAATACAAACATATATACAAACAAATACAAATACATACACACACACACACACACACACACACACACACACACACACACACACACACACACACACACACACACACACACACATACATACATACATACACACACACACACACACACACACACACACACACACACACATACATACAAACATACATACATACATACATACACACACACACACACACACACACACACACACATACATACATACATACATACACACATACATGCATACATACATACATACATACATACATACATACATACATACATACATACACACACACACATACATACATACATACATACAAACATACATACATACATACACACACACACACACACACACACACACACACACACACACACACATACATACACACATACATACATGCATACATACATACATACATACATACATACATACAAACATACATACACACACACATACATACATACATACACACATACATACATACATACATACATACATACATACATACATACATACACACAACATGAATTTTGATTTGTTAAAGGTCAGATTTGCACCGTAAGTCAAATGTGCACGTCCTGTAGACAAGGTTGCACGGAGGTTACGGTACGAACAACTTGACAGAAGTGTTGTGTGGTACACTGCCCAGATCTCAATTGATGGTTATAAAGTGTTCTATATCCCAAGAGGGAAACAGTATTTCCAGCAGAGTACATAATTACAAGTGCCCAGTGATTTATGAGCATGGGGCTCTGTTTAGTATACATACTGGGCTTCTCAGCGAGGTGCACGGCTATTACGATACTGTGTTCAGACAACGCTTGGCCACTTGGAATCATCTCTCTCCTGGTCACAAGCCCGGAAGTAAAACCAGGCCGGTGGGGCGTCTAAGCCAAGGGCGCTTTCGCTGTTTGGTTTTCACATCAGAAACGCTGAATTCTCAGACAAACCCACTAACTTTGGTCTTATCTCCAAACGAAGATTAAAGTGGCAAGACCACTACACCTTCATTTCTACCCACTGCATTGTCAAGTATGCACTAGCTAAACAACACAGATTGAGTCAGGAAATGATGGTTCTTGTTCATACAGGAGCAGGCCCGTTGATTTCTAGGATCAGTCATTTCTGAATCAGTATTATATGCACCATGATAGAGAGCTAAATCCAGCCCCATCTCACAGCAAGGTTTCTCAGGGACTTTCTTTTCAAACCGTCCTTCTGGGACTTTCTGTACAGATGTTGAGCTTAATAGGTACTTTTGTACTGGCATAGTGTGTGGGAGTATGTACGTAGTGTGCAGAGACACTTGCTCCCTAGCTTAGATAATAATAGTTACAGTTGCATATGCTCGTTATTAAATAAATGCATGATATATGAACTATTAAAAGGTCCAAATTGGCATATGATGCGCAGTTGTTCCCGATAGGCAGACCATTGGCTTGCATGGCAGCTCCATCTGTGTGTGAGTGTGTGTGTTTGTGTGTGTGTGTGTGTCTGAGTGAATAAGAGGCCAATTGCAAAGTGCTTTGTCTGTTGAAAAGCGCTATAAGTGAGGACATTTTACGAAAAATCAATTGTTGGACAATGAAACCGATTCAGAGGATCATAAGCCTGATATAATGGGCTTATCAAGTTGCTATCGGTTTAGGTACATAAGACAGATCGCAAGATGTTCCTCTCTTTGAAGTCCTGTTCATCGCCTGATTAAGGATGACGATCACGCAAAACTCTGTATTTATTTTTCTCTCTGCTCTTCTCACTGGTGAGGGAGCTCAGTCAGACAAAGGTGATGTATTAACCAATTAAAGAGGCTTGTTGTGGTTTCCCCTTTCCTGTGGTGTGTTATATTGTTTTGTTTTAAAGGCTAAAATCCCCAAATTCCCTCCAGAGTGAGTTTCTCTCCCACACACTTCCCCCCCGCCTGAAACGCCTCCATTGGACTCCTTTGTTTGTTTCCCGATACATAATGACGTCGCTATGTTACACTTGGCTTCTATTGGCTAGCGGTCCATCAAATTGTAAGTGATAGGCCAAGGGGCGGGACATCTCTAAATGATTGAGCAATCACAACAGAGCCCGAAAGCTAACCAATCAGAGCAGACTG
Source organism: Champsocephalus esox (assembly GCA_036324585.1). Taxonomy (NCBI): domain Eukaryota; kingdom Metazoa; phylum Chordata; class Actinopteri; order Perciformes; family Channichthyidae; genus Champsocephalus; species Champsocephalus esox. Next base: position 39,372,740 of record CM070487.1, on the reverse strand, counting down.
GGCTCTGGTTTCAGACAGAGGGTGAACATTAAAGCATGGAAACATTAGAGGCAACAAATACAAATATGACCCTAAAAATATGAATTAAAGGTGGGGTAGGTAAGTTTCAGAAACCGGCTCGAGATACACTTTTTGTTATATTCCATGGAATGCTCTTAACATCCCGATAGCAATGAATATCTGAAGTGCTTTGACAAAAAATCCATAAAAATGTCATCTGTAGAAGCCGTAATACTGTAAAAAGCACGACCAATCATCTGAGCCGGGCCGGCTAAACGGACTGGATGGCCTACCTGCCTGTCAGCCTTCCATCGGGGCACCAACTTATCGCGTGCCCTCCGTGGTCATGTGCGCGTTCGTGTGTGTTGGGGGAGGGGCTCTGTGAGGAAGTGGCAGATTTTCTCCGGTTGTGTATTTTCAAATTCTAGCGCACTCGAGCTGGTTACTCAAACGTACCTACCCCACCTTTAAAGGGTCCATTTAAATAAATAAAACGTTTTAGAGATATGTCAACTTTTAATTAATTATACCAAATACAATTACATTTGTATTTTATAAACATACAATTTAAGATTTAGAGCAGAATGTTTAGGGTTTATTGAAACATGTTGACCACTACTTCAGAACGGACAACAGATTAATATTTCCTTTTGTATGTGTAATGAGCTGATTTATTCTCAGCGCAGTAACATATTTTTCTTTTGATTAGCAACAGCCCACTTTTCTCCAACTTCATTGCATTTCTATCCAATTTTGCAGATAAAAGAAATCACATATTATTATTTTATTTATTTACCTTTATTGTGTGCTTTACATATACATTTATTGCCAAGCATACATTTATATTACCCATGTATTAAACTTTAGCATCAAACATCAATCTGTGACAGTGAGGCTCTAGGTTTTTCACTTTATCTAATTTCGCAAAGTGATATTTCTTTATGAGGAACTTTATAAAAGGGTTGACAGACAGGGAGAGTGAGAGAACAATATGGTGGGCCCATCGTGTTTCCCGAAACCTTGATAAAGTGCGAGGCTTGGCGTTTCGATGCCGCCGTTAATTTGCTCTCTCTCCCTTGTGGGCTCTGCCTGATTGAGCGACTAATGGCTTGCTTTAAAGTGCTGAATGAACAAACGTGTGTGTGTGTGTGCGCGAGTATATCAAATAGGCGTGTGCGTGTGTTTCAAAGTGCTTCATTTGTTTTTTGGATGGCTTATTTCCTAATGTATGTGTATGTGCTGATCAGAGTGCCTGGAGCTGTGATTGTGGAGTCCTTGTGCCTGTCTCAGCATTTTCACACACTTGACTAAGGCTGTTTTTTAAAGTTATGATGGCAGGGGATTGGCACTGTGCACCTTGATTGGAATAATCCAATGTGTTCATTTAATTGCTTAAAATTGGATTAGATATTTTCCGGGCTGGGCCCACATCTAAAGCAATGCTCGCTCAGAGTCGGCCTTCAAATCTGTGAAACATGTCGCGCTTGCATAGTTGCCATGACACTTTAGCCTGTATCGACTTGTCTTCCCATCCTTTTTTTATAACTAATGCTGTTGATATATTGTGATTCTAAAAGGTGTCCATTATCATCTGGCCGGGGACAACATCTGGAAATTAGCGATGTTTAAATTATGTCTAAATCTGCCCCATTGACTGGTTTCCGTGACAGTTGATCAATGGGGACTGTCCACGGCACGATAAATTAAACTGAACGTTTGCTGTACATATTTTGTATTCTTCCATCCGTTTTGACTCATGGTTTCTTTAAAGAATGGCATGCATTTGTATCAATCTTCCATAATGTTACAAAACATTGATGTGCTCCTGCTGCTCTATTACTGACCTTAAAAAAATCCATCCATCCATTTATCCCTCGGCATCCGCTTATCTGGTGTCAGGTCGAAGAGGAAGCACTCTTCTTTGTGCATCAGTCAATCCTCACAGTAAATACAGAGCTAAATCCCACATCAAGGAAACATCTGATATCTGCAACGTGTTTACCTGTATTAGATTATGGTGACGCTATACATGAGTGCCTCTGACCAGTGCCTAACGAGCCTGGATACTGTGTACCATTGTGCCTTACGATTTATCACTGGATGTGGATATCGAGTACACCATTGCACTTTATATGCTGCTGCTAATTGGCCATCTTTGTCAGACTTTCCCATTGGTTGGGTTTTATTTATAAATCTCTGCTTGGGTTGGTTCCCTCCTAGAGAGAAAGTCTATATGGCCTGCGCTCCCAAGATTTTATTCAGATGCTGGTTCTTACAGTGAGAACAAAACAGCTTTTAGATATGCTTTCCCTACAGCTTGGAGCAATGTACAGAAGGAGCTGAAACTCTCAGATGTAATCACTATGGGGGAACAGGTCCATCTTAAAGGACAGAGGACACGACACCATTGGTCGATGTGAGTGCTCGTATATCCGAAAATCGTTTTAAATGTTGCCACTTTTGAATGATTTTTAATTCAATCAGGAGAGACGTAATGTATGGAATACATGTTTATTATCGGTCACATTATATAAATGAAACATAATGATGACAGTATATAACAAGAGAACGAAATGGTGTTTGGCGATTAGGCCCAGGTTTTGTAGGACATCATTCGGGAAGGGAAAGAACCGTTTCCGATGAATCCCCCCGGGTCTAGACCTGGTGGTGGTGATAAGTGGTTAGGTCCGGTTGGAAGGGAGAAGGTTAAGCTTGGCCCTGAGTTGGAAGCAGGAGGCGAAGGTGTGGAGGAGGGTTGCACATTGACACCTGAAAGACAGCTGATAGAAAAGGGGGGAGCATATATAGAGGGATTAACAGGTGCGATAATTAGGCTTGTGAATGGAGGGAAGTGATAGGTTGGCTAAGGAGTGGCGCTCCCTGTCATCTAGTGAAGGGAGCGAGTATTGCCATGACGTTCAATACGGAGTGAGAGGTCTTCCTGTCTGAACTTGCGCTGAGCTTCATTAGTTTGTTTTACTTTGCGTATTGACCGGCTAATGTGCCATTTTATTTGTGTTTTACAGCTGTATCTGTCTGCCTGTCATGTCTGCTGTGTTTTATCTGTTGTAACTTCGTACATGCTGCCCTTCTTGGCCAGGCCACTCTTGGAAAACAGATTGTAATCTCAATGAGTCTTTTACCTGGTTAAATAAAGGATATATAAATCATGAAAAAAAAGGGTCATTGAAAAAGTGACGTTATGTTAAATGTTTGTTGTTTGTTTTTCATGTATTGTGTCTTGATATTTCTCTATGTTGATGTTACACATGGAGCTGCTGTGATGCACATTTGAGACTTGATCTGACCAATAAGCGTTCCTTTCCCAAGTTAACTAGCTCTGAGTGCGGGATCTAAAGGAGATGCAATCCCTCCACCAAATCTCTGGAACACCTCACTCGGGAGACGGCGTGTTCTTTCGGTCATGGCTCACCCTTCACGACCACAGGTAAGAGAACAAACGAAGACGGTGCGGTAAAGCTCCCACTGCACATCTCACACTCCATTGTCCCCACAATCCACTCCTTTACTTTGGGTTCAGGACTCATTCCCTACTCGGAGTAGATGTCACGATCTGTCTTCTTCTTCTTTAGTGTTTATTGGCGGTTGGCAAACCAACTTGTAGGTGCATTACCGCCACCAACTGGACTGGAGTGTGGACAAGAGACTATGCAGAAAACAAAAGAAACAAAACCAAGAACCAAGTATGATTGAGACCTATTTTCATCCGAGAAATTCTATTTTCCTCCCTTTTTTAAACCCCACCTTCCTTCCACCCCCCACATACCTTTGAATTGTATAAAGATGTCTTCCTGTATCACTAAGATCCCAATGATCTTGCCATGGTGTTTGTGCATATTTCTGAATGAATGTTTTAACCTCAGCTTTGCTGAGTGGAACTTCTTTGTCTATGTTCCTAATTCTGAGTGTTTGTTTGGCCAGAATATCCACCTGTTCATTACCCTCCACACCAAGATGAGCAGATGAAACGTGTTGCTATGCCTTTGATTTGCATTTTATATCAAATTAGAAATATTTCATTTATTATGTCCATTCCAAATGAAGATCTGCCTGATCGTATACTTGATAATGCTGAAAAGCTGTCAGATGCAATTACACTGTTTCTTTCTCCTCTATCCATTTCCATGCCAACAACTCTGTGGTGTATACTGACACAGAGTCAGTTACCCTTTTCTTTATGTGTGTATTACTCACTGGGATATAAACTGCTGCCCCTGCACGCCCTGTCTCTGGATCTTTGGAGCCATCTGTAAATATGATTGTTGAGTCTGAGTGATATCTTATAATAATATGATATTTTAATAATTCTGGACTATGCGCCATACTGGTAGTTATTTCTTTTCCTTTAACTCCTCTCATATATTGAGGTCTACACTTGGCAATGGGAACAACCAGGGTGGAATGGACGAGATCGGAACTGTGGGGCAATACTGAATTTGATTCAAACCTATACTTGCTGCTTTAACATCGCCAATCCATCCAACACTTGTTAAATGTGATTCGTCGTGCTCCCAGCAATCTTTCAAGATAGTTTTCGCAGGATGACTTTCACTGTGCCCCTGAAGGCTTACCCAGTATGCCAACATTAACTTCACTCGTCTTATCCTTAAAGGCATTTCTCCCATTTCCACCTGTATTGCTGATACTGGAGATGTTTTAAAAGCTCCACTACATATTCTCAGGGCCTGAGCTTGTAGGACATCCAGCTGTTTAAGGTTTGATTCTGCTGCTGCCATGAACGCTATACACCCATAATCGAATACAGGTCTCATGAGTGCCCAATATATGTTCAGAAGTGATGACCTATCCTGTCCCGCCAAACACTGAAGTACATTGTTGACCTTTTTACATTTATTTTGAACATTACCTATATGACTGCTCCATGTTAACTTTCCGTCAAACCAAACACCAATAAGTCTTATTGTATTAACCTGTTCAAGAGGTTGCTCATACAATTTTAACGATATAGGAGCAATGTTATGCCGTTTTGTAAAACAAATGACCTGCGTCTTAGCTACTGACATTTTGAACCCCCATTTATTTGTCCATTTCTCCACTTCAACTATTGCAGCTTGTATTTTCTTTCCAACATGTGCTACATTGCGGCCTTTTGCCCACAAAGCCCCATCATCTGCATGCAAAGATTTTCCCATACTTGGATGAACTTGATTAAAGATGTCATGTATCATTATATTGAACAGCAACGGACTACATACTGTGCGGAGTACCATTTTCCACAGCATAAACACTTGAATATTCTGCACCTACAATTACTTGTATTTTTCTGTCCAGTAAACAATTCATAACCCCATTATATGCTTTACTGCCAATTCCCAAATATTTTAACTTGATTCGTAGTCCTTCCTTCCAGAGCACGTCATAAGCCTTTTCAATATCAAAGAAGACTGCAATCACTACTTCCTTATTGGTCTGTGCTTTCCTGATGTCTGATTCTAAGCACATATAGAATCCATTGTATTCCGACCGTATGTCAGGGCTATATGCCTGTCGCTAGATGGATCTGAAGGGTCTTTCCCTGGCTTTAGGATGGGCACTATTATCGCTTGTTTCCACACTGAATGAAGTTGGCCAGAATCCCACACCCTGTTAAACAACCTTAACACAATGACTAGAGTGTTATCTGTCATGTGTTCCAACATCTTTCCCAGGAGTGGTTTGACGAGCACTAATAATTGCTCTTCTCAACTCAAACATACTAAAATGCAGGTCCAACTGATCCGCTAAGGCAAGGCAAGGCAAGGCAAGGCAAGGCAAGGCAAGGCAAGGCAAGGCAAGGCAAGGCAAGGCAATGCAAGGCAAGGCAAGGCAAGGCAAGGCAAGGCAAGGCAAGGCAAGGCAAGGCAAGGCAAGGCAAGGCAAGGCAAGGTGCTTTACAAAAAACGAAAGACATTAAGAAAATGGCCTAACACTTCTACTCTATCCGATATTCTCGGGTTTTCCATGAGTGTATTATGTCTGCACTGCCTGGCTTCCTCTGTAAGGTTATCTGAACTATGAACTTTCCTAAATGTTTGAGCTAGAAGTTCAGCCTTTCCTAAGTTTGTGACAGCGATTTTGTCCCCTCTGCTCAAAACTGGCAACTCATAACTCCTTCGAATTCCCCCCATTCTCCTAACCATTCCCCAAACATCTGCAAGCTGTACTTCTCTTCCAACACTATTGCAATGTTGCCTCCAAAAAGTGTGTTTTTGCGTTGTTATTGTTCTCCTCACTATAACGTGGGCCCTTTTATACTGATTCAAAGCTTCCTGAGAATGGAGTTTTTTGAGTTGCCTGAATACTTTATTCCTGTCTGTAATGGATTTGCTACATTCACCATTCCACCAGGGTACACTCTTGGTGCGCCTAACTCCTGCACTTTCCGGAATAGTTTCTTTAGCTGAATGAATGATAACCTTAACCAGCTCATCATTGAATTTATCATCATAATTTTCCTCTTGAAGTGTTTTACATCTATTCGTACTTACAACTTGGAAGGCATCCCAATTAGCCTTTCCCAATTTCCATCTAGGAATTTTCTTTTCCTTTTCAAACCTTATGTTGGTCCCAACTTTAGTCATTACCGGATAATGTTCGCTGTATGCTTTATCACATTCCATGTACCTGCTAAAGCACTAGATACAAATGTCAGATCGAGTACTGTTTCTATATTCTTCATGCAATTATATCGTGTTCCTTCTCCAGTGTTAATGCACACTAGCCCGTGGTCATCTATACATTCCTCAACTACTGCCCCATTTGCATCTGTGCTCCTGCTTCCCCATAGCGAGCTATGTGAATTAAAATCCCCACACCATATTACCTTGTCTTGCAGTGAACCCCCAGCATCCTCTAATATACTTTGATCTAATCTCCCACATGGATTATAATAATTTACTATATCTATAGGTCCTCTATCATTCCATACCCTTATAACTATTGCTTCATGATCTGTACTTACATGCATAACTTTGTAACTTATACCCCTCTGTATGAATGTTGCAACTCCTCCCGCTCCGAGTCCCTATCTCGTCTAACTGCAGTATATCCCTTCACAATAAAATCCAGTTGTGGTTTCAGCCATGCTTCCGGAATACAAAGAACATTAGGTTTCTCTCCCAGGTTGTCAATATATTTTTTTAACTCTTGTCCATTTGCAATTCAACTTCTAGCATTCCACTGCAGTACAATGACCACCATCAGGATGATCCAGTCCATGTCTGAGGTTGTTGTTGGACGTCATCATTTAGGATATCTTTCACGTGTCCCCAGTGCATCCCTTTCACGTCAAGGTACTTCTCAGCTGATTTGACAATTATTTTGATTCTTTCATTCCGGCTTGTAGTCTGCGCTGAACAGTTGTACTCTGCCATAAACAGTACAAACTCTCTTTTACTCACTACCAGAGTTGTGGACTTTTCCTGTTTCTTTGCTCTCATTGTTGTTTCCCATTTTAACCTGCGTTCCTCCTGAAACTGTCTTCGCTGCCTCTGCATAGCTAACTCCCCGCGTCACCCTGACTTGCTGCAGCTCTTCTGCCTTCTTACTAACCTCACATCCCCGGTACACTGAGCTATGCTCCCCTCCGCATTTGCAACATTTCAGCTTTGCCCCTTCTTCACATTTTCCGTATTCATGATCTCCACCACATCTGCCACACCTTTGTTTTCCCTTGCACACTGCCGCCACATGTCCAAATCTCTGACATTTAAAACATCTTAGTGGTGGTAGAACATACGGTCTCACATCATAACGCATATATCCAATAAGTATCTTTTTTCCGGAAGCCTTTTTTCATCAAAGGTGATCAGAACCGAAATACTTCTTATTTGTTATATTCCCTTTCACATCATCAGCTGATATTCTGACGGGGATTCCTGTCACAACTCCCCTGACTAGCTTCCTGCCACTGAACAGTGAACATTCCACTTTCCTACCCTCCACGGCACTCATCTTTATTGCTCTCCCCTGTTGCTCTCCATCCCTACATTTGATCAACATTGATCCATTCGTCAATACTTTAGCACTCATTACCTCCCTGATTTCTTTACTGATGGATTTAGTTAACCGTATAGGGTTCCACGCGCCGAACGAAGCTCCCTCTTTCGCGAGTTTCACAACCACCATGAATCCTGTTGCCTATTTCCCACTACTCTATCTCTCTTTTCGCCTTCACTATTGCTCTCATCCGAATTAGTATTTCCTCCCTTTTTACGTTTCTTTCTCCTCACTATATCCCATTTTCCATTTTCACAACTCCCGCCTGCTACGTCCATGTCCATGTCAGTCTATGCTCCTAACTCGCTTCCTGCCTCGTCACTTCCCTCCGCCATCTCTCGTCCAGTCACAGTCCAGTGTTTCCACCGCCGTCTCTGGTTTCCTTGCAGCGCCCCAAAGGACCTGTCGTCACGATCTGTCTGTGTTGTGTTTTGTCTTGTCTAGATCTGTCTTTAGTTTCCTGTCTGTGTGTTCCCTCCTTCCTGATTTCCTGATTGTGTTCACCTGGTGCTCCTGTGTGTTCTCCTCCCTCCCTGTCTCTTGTTTCTTTGATTAGTCCTGTGTGCATTTAGGTTCGTTTTTTCCTTTTAGTCTTTGTGAGATTCTTGTTTGTCTTTGACTGAGTTCACGGGGTAGTGTTCTGCTTTTGACAATTTAACCTTGGAATAAAGGCATTTTCTGTGAAGTCTGCATTTGGGTCCTGTCTGCTTCACTCAACCCTGACAGTAGAGCGTCCATTGGTTTCCTTCTGAGAACCTCAACCTTAAAAATGTCAAGACATATTAACTTTAGTCAAGTCCCCAAACACCATTACTTTAGATGAATCCAATAACACGTAATATGTCATACTGTCATCCTAAGGGATTATTAATGGGATTTCTCTTATCACATTAATGACCACATAATTGCTTTGCATTCAGCAAGTGCAGCACAGGGAATATTGTGTGCATATATCGCATAATAAGTATATATGAGTGAGTGGAAATTAAAGAGTATTTTCACAGCTTGACAATGAACTTGAATTACCGTGGGCATTATTGTGTTTCTAAAACGATATGTTTAATTGGTTTAGGTTGGGTTCACTTTGTCGTTAAGTGAATATGCATACTTCCTGATTTACATGGAAAACATGGAATACATTACTTTACATACTGCTATGAACAGATTGAAAGGGAAGCCTGAGCTGGGAACAATTGCTCACAATACTGTAGCTGTTCCTAACTCAAGTTAGACTGTTTTATAAATAACAAGAGCATCATTAAACAGAAACATGAATCATAGTGGTTCAAACATATTCACAAATCACAAGTGGATGCCCTTTCGCTTTTGAAAATGTGGCGTTCCTTACATTGTGTTCATAATTGGATGTCTTTAGCTTTCTCCTGACAGAAGCCTCCTGCTCTCTACTCCCATTAAATGCCTATACCTTAATGTGTAACGATTGCTAGACCTTTTTAAAACTATTGTTCTGAGTTGTATTCTCACATTATTTCAACAATGTTCAATCCTAGAAGAAGTCTTGATTTAGTGAAGGTAATCGTCAGTTTTGTTTGGTAAGACTGCAACAGCATTGTATCCACAACCAGTTGCGGGCGGCGCCAGAGTATTTGTGTTGGGTAATCTATGGTAGGGTTAACCCATACAGTGGTGGGGCTCAAGTCAGTATTTGCAATGTAATTACAAACACGCTATATTGCCCCCCTTGACAGTGAAACGCCACGCGTGAGGTATAGATTATTTCACTGTCTCAATTAAAATGGAACTGTATGAAATAAAACGGCACATTTGTCTTGTAGTAAATAAAAAGGGATCACTGTGAACGTGACGTATGATGGTACACGTTGAAGATCCAATGGGGATACTGAATGGCGGTTCCTATTGATCTCATCAGACATGCATGACGCAGTCGCAGACCCAACGTTTCGTTGCTCTGATTGGCTGTAGGTCTATTCAAATTGCATTCGGAGGCATTTTGATCTGATCTCGGCCGCGCTGATATTATACCCTTATAGATGTCATTCTAACAAATGCAGCTCATAAGTATGTGTCTATTGGTGTTTTTCCTAATGATATCAGCGACCATTGCACTATTGCTTGCGTTAGGAGCACTAAGTTGCCCAAAGCCAAGGGCCTTATCGTGCTCAGGCGCTGCTTCAAACACTTCTCTGAGCAGGCTTTTCTACACGATCTGGCGGAGGTTAAATGTCACTTCATAGCATTAATTCCATCTGTCGATGTTGCCGTCCAATTTTTTATTGATCACTTTTTATCGATTATTAATAGACATGCCCACCTTAGAAAAATCAGAGTTAAGAATAGGAACACTCCATGGTTTACTAGAGAACTATCTGATCTAATTCATGATCGAAATAAGCAATGGTCCTTAGCTAGAAAGTCTAACACTAGTGATGACTGGCTTCTTTTTCGCGTCCTCAGAAATAAATGTTCAGCCCTTATTAAAAAAGCTAAAGCTGATTACTATCTGAGCTTAACCAATGATTGTTTTAATGCCCATTCTAAGTTCTGGAAAACAATTAAATCACTTCAAAACAAGAAGGTTTCTAGCTTATTTCAGATTCAGATGGTATGGCAAATGCTTTCAATGCTCACTTCAAAAAGGCTGGTCATATTTGTTATGAGCAAAGTCCTGACTCTCTAAATGGTCGTACTCACAGCCCTAGCCAAGAGATGAACTCTCCTGTTTTTGATTTAGCTTATTTCTCGGTCTCTGAAGTCTTACAGGGTTTGCAATCAATTGAGCCTGACCCTGGCCTCGACCCGTTCTTTTTAAAAATTGCAGCTCAGATTATAGCACAACCAGTAACTGATATTTGTAATCTCTCTCTGTCCACTCACACACTGTCAGCTGTGTGGAAGCAAGCTCTGGTATTGCCCCTCTTGAAAGCTGGTGATCCCACAGAGTTAAATAACTATCGTCCTATCTCAAAATCTTTCAATCAAAGATTCTTGAGTCCCAAGTTTCTACTCAGCTAAAACTTTTTTTAAATTCACACAACATCCTATGCAATCTGGATTCAGATCAAAGCACAGTACTGTGACTGCCGGTCTGAAAGTGTTAGACGATATTAAGGCTGCTTTGGATAACAAATCTGTATGTGTTGCATTGTTTATTGACCTGGCCAAAGCATTTGACACTGTAGATCACCACATTATGTCTAATGTTATGTTGATGTCTCGTTTCGGTCATAATGCCATTTGCTGGTTTCAGAGTTATCTCACCGACCGTACTCAATGCATCAGGTTGGGGAGTACTGTCTCTGACCCTGTCACCTTGAAGAAGGGAGTTCCACAGGGCTCTATTTTGAGGCCTTTGCTCTTTTTATTATATGTAAACAATATTTGTAATCAGATGCAATTTTCTACCTATCATATGTATGCTGATGACACTATTGTATACTCATGTGCTCCTTCTCTGGATATGGCCGTTTTCAATGTAAAATCTGATTTTATCACGCTACAGCATGCACTTCTTGATTCCAAACTGCTTTTGAACAGTAAGAAAACCAAAGCAATGCCTTTTGCTCCCAAGTCAGCGTCCTCTTGCCTCTCCATTGACACCCTTGATGGCGTCTCTGTTGAGTTTGTTGATACCTACAAATATCTTGGCTTTTGGTTGGACAGTAATCTGAACTTCAAACACCATATTGAAGTTCTAACAAAGAAATTGAAATTCGCTCTTGGCTTCCTTTACAGACTTAAATGTTGTTTTTCAACTTCATCCCGTAAAAAGTTGGTCTCTGGCTTATTCCTGTCCCAGCTGGACTACGGTGATACCATTTATAGATTTGCCTTTCCCACTGTTTTGGCCAAACTCGACCCACTGTACGATGCTGCACTGCGTTATATCAAATGTACCCTATAGGACTCATCATTGCAAACTGTATAGCCTAACTGGATGGTCCTCACTTAGTATGCGTAGGATGCAGCATTGGTTTTTATTAATGTATAAAGCCATTTTAGGTACGCTTCCACTCTACATATGTGCCAGATTTGCTCCAGTTTGTGACTCTTACAACCTCAGATCCAGTGCCTGGATACGGGTCCAGGTTCCTTATGTGCGGAGTTGAGGCTGGGAAAAGGAGTCTTTTTTATTATGGTCCTTGGTCTTGGAATGACCTTCAATCACGCCTCAAACTGACGCCACTTGTCTCAATAGCATGTTTTAAATTGAATGTGTCTGAAGTCCTAACCACGAGCTGCTCTTGCAGTAATAAGTAGTGCACCTTTCTTACTGTCCTAATGTGCACAATGTAGTGACTGCTTTTTTGTCTTTTGTTTTCTTAGTTATGTTCTCTGTATTTTATATGTTTGTGTTTTGTGTTATGTGTAACGTTGCTGCCTTCTTGGCCAGGTCAGCATTGCAAATGAGATTCTATCTCAATGCTTTTATCTGGTTAAATAAAGGGTAAATAAATAAAAATAAATAACGCCAGAGAATTTCCACACCTTTAGTGTATAAAACTACTACTACTTAGACTATTCCTTGCACCCCTCTTCTAGCATAAGCCCGAATGGCCTCAACCATATTGCATCAGTAATGTGCACTTTGTTGTTACAGCAGGATCAGTTTGTGTGTTGTGGACAGAAATATACGGGTCATGTCCAGTATATTTTCACAATCCGTGTTCTCAACATGTTTACTTTAACATAATTTTTCATGCTGGGGCTAAAGGTGGGGCTAAGCCATTTCTTGGTATGGCTGTAGCCTACCCCAGCCATACCCTGGCACCGCCACTGTCCACAACCATCTAGGTTATATAACTTGACAATTTCACATTTTCAAGGATTTTAGTCATCAAACGTCTTGAACATAAATGATCAGAGAAACAAGTTACGCTAACGTTAGCCATGAGCTTGCCGTGGCTTTGACCTGGGTCAGCCAGGGGAAACACTGGTTTTACATTCATTGCTATATTACGTGCATTTTAATGGTTCAATTCACTGGGTGAGTTTGATTTGAAGAGTAGGAAACCTTTAGGTATAACTTGGCTCCTATAGTTAATACTTCCAAAGACAAACAATCAAGTAGTCTTGACCAAGAGATGCGAACTGCAATAATGGCAATTGGGTTGAAAACAATAACTCCCATAATGCATTGCAACTTTAACACACCACCTAACTTAAATGCACTGGATCAGTTTTATTTGAAGATTAGGAAACCTTTAGGGGTAACTTAGCTGCCTGTAAAAACTACTGAAGACAAAACAATGCAGTCTTTACCAAGAGATGCTAACTGCAATGATGGCAATTGGATTGAAGACAACAACTCCCATAATGCCAACAACGTCACCATGCTACCAAACTCTGTATGTTGTTATCATTTTGATTGAGAGCCCCTGAGTGGCAGACATATTGTACGGTAAAAGAGAACAACAGGAGCTGATGTTGTGTATTACTGAAACCGTTTTGACTTCACTTACTGATACTGAACTCTTAAAAAATGTATTCATCCTCTTCTTCACATTGCTGCCCCTTGGATAGTGCCAGCCGCTTCGCTCTCCACAAATGAGTTGGTCACACTCACATGCACTAGAAATTGCTCTCATGCTGAATTTTAGAAAACGAGATGCCTCGGGTACATGGATGCTCCTCTCCAGCTTTCTCGGTACAAAGAGTTCCTCTGTAATACGGAAAGCAGGACTTCACACTTAACTTCTCTCCATGTCTCTTTCTCACTGTCTCTTAACCTGTCTTACACTCTGCCTTTCCCTCATTTAACTGTTCTCTATTCCCTGTTAACATCTCTTACCATTTCTATTAGCCTTCTCTTCACTGCCACCTTTGTATCACTCGCCAACTTTCTACCTTCCTTGCTTCCGCCTCATCACATGATTGTTGAAACAAAGAGACTTTGCTGGAGCTGAAACCATGGTAGCAGCATTGGGCATTTCCACCCTTTGGGTTTTTCTGTCTGTCTTATTCTATTAATTTCTCTGTCTCTTTCAAGGCTTTTCCTTTTGTTCCGTCAACTGGAGACAGGCGTTTGGTCTCCTTAACCCCGCTCTCTCCTCACGTCTACCAACAGCATCATTGTCTGTCTCCACTATGTCTATTTCACCTTCACATGATCCTCTCTCCTTCGAACACACTCTCTTTGTAGCTGGGTTCATCTGTTTCATTCAATTATTTCCTGACTCATCACCTCTTCCCAGTGGTACTTTCCTTTTCCTGCCATCTGTGGCCCAGCTCTCTTCTTACTCCTATGAACCAATATTTGTATTCATAGTTTGCCAGTAGTATTTTTACTGGTGGAAATTGTGAGAAAAAGTTGGCAATTCCACTCGACTGGTTTTATAGTCAAACAACAACTAACTGGGTCTACTGGGAGCATAACTTGTTTTGTTTGACGGAGAATATCATACAAATTAAAGAAAATGTCCATATTCACTTTTTGCTATAAGTACGATTGGATTGATTCCAATCTCATATCATCAGTCAATATGCATAGCTTAGCACACATACTGGAAACAAAGGAATAACATCTCACCTCTCCAAATGCAACAAAAGCTGCCTACCACAATTATATTATTGCAGGTTTTATATCCATTCTTGATCTTTTATGATATGTGTTGTGGACGAACATAACATAAAAATGTATTGAAATGTTCTCATTCAGTTTTTGCTAACAGTCAATATAGCATAGCTTAGCACAAATGATGGAAACAGGAGGATGTCTTGGTAGAAATGTAAGAATGTCTACCTACCACACTTAAATTGTTGCAGGTTTACAGTTCATTGATTACAACACAAGTCAGCTGTGGAAAAAGTTGCATTCCTCCCTTTTCAACAGACAATCCTTTCCCAATTCAAAAGTGTTTTGTCTTTGTTAGTTAGTCATTTCAGACACATTTTTCAGTTGATGTGATGCCTTTTTCACTAAGGTGTATACAAATACACAACTTGTTTTAATTTGTTTGTTTTTACGGATATGGATTGGTCTTGTTCTGCCTATCAGTTTATCAGCATTGTAATCAAGGAAAGTGCTCTCAGGTTTGCTTAATGATGGCCTCAAAGCAGAGAGGGGCTGGTTAGGATGTAGGAAGATAGGTGAGATAGATCTGCACGACATGACTTTCTGTTATACTTTGTGCTTTCATTGGTATGGATGGATGACCAGATATATTGAGATGTCAGCATTGACTTAAAGATCCACGTGTTTACTTTAGCTCACCCTGTGGTAACAGTTGGTAGGCTCCAGTTCAGGCTAACAAGGTAAAATGCCGTTCAATGGATTCAATGAAGAAAAAGGAGATGGCAGCTTGCTGTGAGGCTGCAGTTTGAATTAGCTTGGTAACATTAAGCTTTAGTTTTATTTAAATTCAAGTGTTTCATTATTGCCCTTGTTTCAAAAACTTTTGTCAGTTTATTTTCTTTTATACTTCTGCTAATCATCCTGTCTCTTCAACATCCCTTTTTAAAGTGTTTGAATGCAAAGACAGCTTATCTGCCCTTTATTAGGGCTGGCAGCACGAACCCTGAATTCATCCATTCATTCATTCATACATTACATTTCATTTAGTTCAAGAAAAGCAAGACTCCCTCAAGTACATTTGACTTTCAATAAGCCAAACCATTCTTCAGGTACGTGCTACTGAAAGTCAGACCTTTCTAAGTGCTACATGAAGGTGTTTTAATTATGGCCAAAGTGCAGTGAAAACAGATGGCTTTTCAGTCAGTGATGGAAGATGTGTAGACTTCATACTGTCAATGAAGAGCTCCTTCCACCATTTTGGAGCCAGTCGGGGAGTAGTGAGTCGACTGGCTGATGCAGAGCAAGTTTTACGTGCTGGAGTGTAAGATGTAACCATGTCCGGGATGTAGGAAGGGCCGGATCCATTCACCGCATGATAGGTCAGTACAGTCTTGAAGCCGATGTGGGAGCAGTGGAATGGGCAAAAACCCACAAATTACTGAGAAAATATGGGGTTGTGTGGGTGGGTGTGTGTGTGTGTGTGTGTGTGTGTGTGTGTGTCTACATTTTGTTTAGTGGACCACTTCAGGATATTTAGGCCTGCTCTGCATTATTTAGCTTTTTTTTTGTATTCCTTTATTGCCTCTTTATATGTTGTACTGTATGTTGATTTGTTATATACATAATTGAGGGTTTCACTTAGAATGCAAACATATCCATGAAATTCAAGTCCATGCTTGGTATTTGTTTTCTGTGGTCAATTATAAACAGTTTAGGTGGGTCGGTGGGTTCAACCTTTGGATTGGAACAAGTTAAATGAAATAACTTGTATTGTAATACTATATCATTGTCCTATACATTACCGCAGTGCTTACATGTATTAATCATCAGTAGTAGAAATACAAATCAAGCAGAGTAACTTTTATTTATCAAGTATGTGCTTTTGCTCGATGCAATCAATCATTTTGTGAAAGTTGCTGTCACTTTTTCTCCAAATGGTGGAATTTGGAATGAAACCCATCAATGCCTTTCACCGCAGACAGGCTTATCATTCCTCTGCTTCCCCCAGTTGTTGATGTCCTCTTCCCTCAGCCTCATGGCCCCAGGGCCGGTCTATCGGCCTGTCAACTATCCAGGATCCAGCATGTCCGTCAGGGCTGAGTCAGCCTGCCACTCATTCACTCAGTCAGTTTTCACTTAAGTCCAACTCTGTGGAAGTAAACATTAGCAGGGGGGTGGGGGTGCGTGGAAAAAACATTTCCCTTTTAGCCACTGCTCACAAATGAGCATATTAGTATTCCACACAGCGAGGCACTTTCCAGGCGCTCTCTAATCGCTCGGCATTGCGCAGCTTCCAACCAATGCAGACAAATCAATGACATCATAGCCACATAATTGCATGGTACCATCAGAGGCACGAGACTCGGCAAGCTCGTGTGTCTCAGAGGGGAGCGCTGGTGTGTTGTGTTGGAATACACCAGCATAAGGTCCTTATGTGTGTCCAACAGAGGAGATCATGGGATTCATCCCCCAGGCACTTCTAGTGATACTCGCAGCCTGCCTGCCTGCCTGCATGGCTCTCTGGTGAGCATGAGCACACCGCTGGATGACTGTGAAGGTAGCGGGGAACATGGTTCACTCTCACACGCTCCGTCTCGTGGGCTCCTTAATATCTGCGGGCGACACTGCACCATCTGCACGGCTCAGAGGAGGAGGGGCGGAAGAGAGGGAACAGTCTCTCAGAGAGACGGTAGCATTAGCTGCGATGCTGAGCAGCGACCTGCCACTCTGTTTCCAATTTCCAATTCAAATCATCCTTGGGGACCCTCACCTTTCCTCCACCCTTCTTTGTCTCTCTCTTCTCCTCCAAGCCCCCCTCTCGTCTTTCCATCTCGTCCCATCCTGCTCTCAATTCGCTTTTTCAATTTCCAAACGCTTTGAAGCCAAAGCCAGACGCGAGATCCCCCCCCCTCCCCCTCTTTGGAGACTGAACTCTGGGACTCCTGCACTTCTTTTTTCCTCCTCTCTATATTTCTCCTTACTGTGTCATCAATCCTCCCCACCCCCCCCACCTGGCCCTGCCTATCTCACTCCATTTTCTTTTACTGGATGTATTGTTCTGGCTTGAAAACGGGTTTCTCGACAGGGGTGAAGTAAATCTTTTGTGACCTGCTATTCCCTGCTGGGCCTCTCCCTCTCTTTGACTTCTTTAAGTGAAGCCTCTCTCGCCCGGCACAGGCACCAAGCTGTAACACGATACAGATGGAACATAGTATAAACAGAAAAGCTCGCCTAAAAGAGAATGGCCCTCCGGATCCTATCCTCCCCCATCTGCCTCAGCTGCACCCTCTCTGCACCCTTTCTCCTCCAACAGCCAGGTTTTTTGTTTCAGCTGCTTTGTAGTTTCCTCTGCGTCGAGTCAGTGGCCGGAGAGGGAGTGTATGTGAGGTCTGCTTCTCCTCTTGAACTCTCAGAAATGTGTCGGGGTTGTTAATGCTGTGCTATCTTTACAATTATCTGTAAGACCCGCCATATGTTTGGTGGTTTAATGTCACAAGCAATTTGGGGCAACAGTAGCTCAGTCTGTAGGGACTTGTCCTGGAGACCGAAGGGTCGTTGGTTCAAGTCCCAATTAGACTGAAAACAAATACAGAGTGTTGACTGGTAGCTGGAGAAGTACCATTTCACCTCCCGTGACTTGAGCAAGGCCCCGAACCCCAACTGATCCCTGGTGCTGGTAAAACTAGCAGCTTGTTTGTTTTTTGTTACATCTATCCATAGTATGGAAACACATGTGTTTATGTGTATATCTATATGTATTCAGAGCTATGTGTGGAAGAAGGTTTTGTTCTTAAGGTTTTGTTCTTAATTGATTTTCCTGGATAAATAAAGGTTCTACTACGACTAGAAGCCATGTTGTGTGAATGCATGTCTATGGAACAACTGAATTTCCCCTTCGGTGTAAATAAAGGGTCTTCTTAATTATTTTTGATTTATATTCCTTCACACACATTCTGTAGTATCTCATCACTGAGGACCAAACAATGAGCGATATTTTTGATTTTATTAAACATTTGACGTTGCTTTGAAATAAAAATAAATTCAGAGCACTTCAGTTAGATATCTTCAAACTGATTAAGGGTCACTACCATTCATCTATGTGCTAGGTTATCCTGTCGTGTACAGAGCACATTATTTATCCTGGGGGTCTCTTGCTTAGAGTATCTATGGACCCCTAGATACAGAGAAAAACGCCAATGATCCAAACAAAAATTCACTGTTGCAAAAAATAATGAAAATGATGTTCGTTGAGCCACTTTAAAGTACCACTATTTTGTGATAAAATCAGTTTTATAATTGTTTTAATGAGTTGTTTATGGTAAGAATCGGATATATACCGGCTGGGGTTTGATTGACATTTATGAGACTAATTTATTATGACTTCAAGTGTCCCACAAACTTCATTTAAAATATGATTCCTCTACTACTTCTAGATATTTCTTTTTTAAGTGATTGGCTGTTATTTTAAGCCACGAAATGAGGGGAACGTCCCTTAGAAGCTGAGTAAACTTTATTTGTCTGAGGGAAAGACATATCCCAGCTGTCTGCTCAGACGTCTTTCACACCGTGGAGCATTCTTATTTACTCTGTGGTTTGTTCCCAGCGAGGAACATACTAACATTCAATCTGCCAGCATGGTTCTTGTCTCCAACTGACTGAGAGAAGCGTCCTGCTTCTGAATCAATGACCAATTCAATTTCATGCTCCATGCTGACATTTAACCAACAGAGTCAGAAAGGTTAATGGAATTCCATATGTACGCACGGACGGCCCACACAGTGGCTGATTGTATCACAATGCTACTTAGCAGAAAAGCCAAACTAACGGGTGAAAATCCTCCTCCAGCTAAGCTCTATATCAGCACATTCTCACGAGGCACACTGAATGGGAGAGCATTCGATTAGCCTCTTAGTTTGTCTGTCTGTCTGTCTGTCTGTCTGTCTGTCTGTCTGTCTGTCTGTCTGTCTGTCTGTCTGTCTGTCTGTCTGTCTGTCTGTCTGTCTGTCTGCCTGCCTGCTGTCTGCCTGCCTGCCTGCCTGCCTGCCTGCCTGCCTGCCTGCCTGCCTGCCTGCCTGCCTGCCTGCCTGTCTGTCTGCCTGTCCGTCGTTTGTCCGTCCGTCCACCCGCCCGTCTGCCCGTCTGTCCGCCTGTCTGTCCGTCTGTCCGTCCGTCCGTCCGCCCGCCCGTCTGTCCGTCCGTCCGTCCGCCCGTCTGCCCGTCTGCCCGTCTGTCCGTCCGTCTGTCCGTCCGTCCGTCCGCCCGCCCGTCCGCCCGTCTGCCCTCTGTCGTGTCTGTCTGTCCGTCCGTCCGTCCGTCCGTCCGCCTCCGTCTGCCCGTCTGTCTGTGTCTGTCTGTCCATCCGTCCGTCCGTCCGTCCGTCCATCCGTCCGCCCGTCTGCCTGCCTGTCTGTCTGTCTGCCTGCCTGTCTGTCTGTCTTTCTGCCTTTTCATCTACTGCTATGTTTGGTTTTCGAATCTACTTCCATTTTTCTTCTGACTCTTCGAGTCTTGGTTCATTGTTCTCTCGCTCGTCTTCTTCTGTCTCTTTGTTTTCTGTGAATCTATCTTACTCGCTGACATTCTGTTTGTCTGTCCGCTCTCGTATCTGCCCGTCCTTGTTTTCAATCTGCCTGTCTGCCACCTTCCTGCCTTTCCTATCTGTCATGTCCGTGCAGAAGACAAAACACCCACACTATTATGATCCAATCATTCAACCCCAGCTTTGTCTTTTACTCTCAATTACAGTTGCACTTGGTTCAAAACCAACTTGATAAAAAAGCCCAATATCGAAGATAAAGAAAAACAAAGAGACAATTCAAAGGACAAAAAAGACCATTTCAACATATATTTTTTCTTAAAGGATCCAGTAGGATGTTAAGCTTGATTCGGCGCCAAATAAGCTCTATCAAAAGGGAAGTGTTTAGCCAGTAGCAGCATTACTACTGGCTGGTGTAAGGTACACCTGAGCCAGCCTTAACTGTACGCTTTATCAAAGGACAGTCTTAAGCCTATAGCACAATAAATATGGGCTAGTCGAAGGTACGACTCACTCTTTCTATAAGCTTAATCAAAAAGAAAAGTCTTAAGCTAATAACAACACTACTATTTGCTGGTCAAAGGTAGGCCTGAGCCAGCGGGGCACTAACTATAAGCTTAATCCAAAAGGAAAGCATTAAACGTACACTTCAATTAAGAGAGGGCCTCCTGCACACAAACTGGAAGCCGTTTCCAGAGTAATATGGTCGTGTTTAAACGTACTGCAGCGTTTTGGGTCAACTGTAGAGTCTTAAGGGATGTTTTGGGACAGCTTGATAAAATGAAAGCGTAATTATCTAGCCTTGAAGTAATAATTAATTTGACTAGTTAATACTGTGGATTCTCAATAACTCCAGACACTTCTAAGAGACTCTGATCTTCTGGGTGCACCTGACGTAGTTTCAGCTCCAGCTCACGAAGAGGGTTTGAATCAGCGAATCAGTGTTTTCTGCCAGCGTTATGCAGCCCTGTTTCTCCAGTGATGAGAGCAGGGTAGACACTCGGCCCCAGCTACTGTAATGCAGCCGGACAGCTTATACAAAAACACAATTACCCCTACACAAGGGAGGGGAGCGTGCCCTGTTGCTCTGATCCGCTAGCCCGGCTGCAGAATGGACAGGACACAGCCAATAGAGTGTGAAGAGGGGAATACGCACAACCACATGGGATACACACATTCAGAGAGTTACAGTGACCGTTTAGCAATACTTCAACCCCAGTACAAGATGGATTAGAGGTAATACAATTTGCTTCAGTGGTTACACATCATGCAACAGGACGATCCAGCCAAACACACTGAAGGAAGAGGACAAAGAACATGAACCTGCATATTTAAATACAAACGCACTTTTGAATTTTGGGTCAGGGTTCTTGAACACAAAAACAAATCAGGAGTTTCTAAAATAATATTTATTTTTATCGTTTAAACTAACAGTGAATAAAGTATGGTAATTATAACTAGTTCCACAATGGCCAGTTTTAATATTAAAATGGAACAAATTAGAGGAAAAAAACGAGTGAAAAGTTAATCGCTTTCTTCAGACATCCCAGCTAGCGGAGAACGTTCTCACAACGTTGGCTAACGTTACCTACAGGTTCTAATAAGGTTTTAAATAAACGTTTTGATCTGATGTTCAAATAACCTTTTTATGATGTTTATTTGTTCAAATAATGTTCCTATAAGGTTTAAGGTTAACTATGACATAACGTTTGAACTGCAACATTCAGAGGACGTTTTGAGGATGTTATTGAGGCCTGAGATGACAGAAAGTGTTTTTATAAAGCGTTCTTTTAATGTGATACGTTAACGAAGGTGGAACGTTTTGCCTGCAACATTCTAAGGATGTGTTTTGGACGTTGTTGGGTAAACCATTAAAGATGTTCTTTATAAAACGTTCCCCCCCCCACCTGCCTGCTGGTCTGCTCTACACGGCTGGGAGCAATCTCCAATCAACCACACCTGCAACCTGCTCATCAGCCACACTATGAAAGCCTGCAGCCTGCACTCATTCCCTGCCGGGTTGTTGCGGTGAACGGGTTGTTGCGTGCCGCTCTAGCTTTTTGCCAGCATATTCTTTGACAACTTTGCCTGCTTTTGCCTCACACTCATTTGTGTGTCTCTCCCAGGAGGAATCCAAGGCCTTCCACACTCCCAAGACCAGCCAGGCCTCTCCACCCTGGAACAACTGTTTCCCACTGCCGCCATAACCAACCTCCACTCCCAGCTCCCCTTTTCTAATAAACAAATGTCACTTTCACAGCTGATTCAGAGTCATCCTTTTACATGTGTTAATAGTCAAATTACCCAGGAATTTTGAGTTGAAATATTACAGGAATATTAGGTCTTTATGTTCTAATAATGTAAACATGTTAGTAAATTGTTACCACAGAACATTTGCATAATGTTGTAAACATAAAGCATGTTCTCCTTCTCTAACATAATAACATTCTGGCAACATAAAACAATCGAACTTGCAGCTGAAAACGTTTTAAGAAAAGGAGGGCATAATGTTCTAACAATGAACGTTATCCTACCTTTCAGAAGAACGTTCTGGGAACCAAAAGAAAACTTCCCGCTGAAAACATTCCTAGAACAATGAATGAATTTCTAGCTGGGATATCACAAGTGTATCAGATAATTTTTTCATTTGCATGCAATAAAATATTCTGTCTTTGCAATATGTCGTCAAGAGATATTGGTCAATCAATCAATCATCAATCAATGTTTATTTATATAGCCCAATATCACAAATGTTACATTTGTCTCAGTGGTCTTCACAGTGTGTACAGAATATCAGTATGACAATACGACACCCTCTGTCCTTAGACCCTCACATCGTACAAGGAAAAACTTCCAAAGAAAACCCAGTTTAAAGGGAAAAATGGGAGAAACCTCAGGGAGAGCAACAGAGGAGGGATCCCTCTCCCAGGACGGACAGACGTGCAATAGATGCCGTGTGTAAATTGAAAAGATAATACATTTGCAACATACAGTTGTATGGTCCAGTTGTATGTGAGATAAGCCACTTTTTGCTTTTGGAGATAATACTGGTAATAATCGGACAATACAGTGCTAGCATTTCTATGACAGGATCCATGCTAAAATGTTCTTTTACTTATGATACTTAAAGTACATTGAGTTGCAAACGTAATTTAAAAGATCGTATTGTGTAGTTGATATCGGTGGTTTTAGTCGGACAAGTTTAATGAGTTGCACTTTTTCAAAACTAAAGGTTGAGGAGGGAAAAAGTTAAGAGAAATACATCACGTGTGAGATAGAAACTCATTATAACCTTGTGTTATAAAACTCAAAATGCAATTTATTAACCCAAATATTCATCAGCAAGCAACACATTTCCATTTTCTTATCACATTGTGAATTATGATAAGGTTAGCTCTTGTCAGATACTTCAATTTGCAGTAAAGCCTGGAGACACTTCTGCTAGTGTTCTTTACATAATTACCAACAAAGTTTCAGGTTCACCTCCCTCTGCACGCAGCCTACGCTCCTGCTCTGGCTCGCCTGCCCACACATATGACCTTTCTGTTTTTCTCTTATGCTTAAACTCTCTCACTCTCGCTGTCTGTCCCTCTTTATTACGTTTTTTTAATTAAGTTTTCCTCCCTTTCTCAAAACTCTTCCGGCTGACCTGGGTTGACCTTTTCCGTTGACTGCCAACATTTTTAATCACGTCAGTGTCTGTCAGTCAGTCTGTATCAGTGATCATTGAGCAGGTGCTTTCCGTTTCTCTTAACTGAATTAAAGACTAGCTTCCAAGTGGACTTATGGGGGCCTATCAATGCCACATAGTGAAGTCCTGTTGAATGTACTTCCCTGAATACGCTGCAGATCAATGTGCACTCGGCTTCTTTCTGTATGTATAGCTTCATTAAGGGCAGTGACCTTTGAGTGGGTGATTAGTGTAGCAAGTGTTTGTGAAGAATCTGTTTGACACTGGGATGTACAGGGCATATGGAACAACTGCTCTCTACCACACATAAGAAACAATACCGTCACTTAATTAACTACTGACAGCAAATCAATGGTGAAAACCTGTAAAACATTCATTTAAACACTTTCATCAAGTTACAGCCATGAACTCTGTGGATCAGTTTCCAATGGCTACCTCTTAGTTTTACCGGAGACATGTGCTGCCTATGTTTAGAGAAGCTAGCTCTATGGATAGTAATGTTGGTTCAGTTGCTCTTTTACTTTGGACCCGACTGAAAGAGATGAACTAATTGCATGGTTTGCAGTTCATTTGTTTTACATGTATCGTGCCCAGACTGAATTTAAAGACTGTTCTTATAGCCCCACGAAGAGGTTGACACCTTTTTGATTTGCCATGACATTTGGTCCTTTTATCATAATGTATCCTCCTACTCTTTGATTTTAACAGAATGTAAATGAGATTGCGTTTTTCACAACACTTGAACTTGTGATCCCACCACATTACAGGCCATCATTGCAAGCCACCAGGGACTGCAGGATCCACGAATGAAAACATGGCGCAGTATAACAACCACATTTTGTCAATGAGGGTCAAACACATATTTTCCATTTTGACCTGCTACAAGTTGATTTTAAACTTTTAGCATTTTCAAATTGACATTTGGCCGTTCAGCTGAATGTAAGCGCTCGACAGATATTTCCGATGCATAAACAATGTCTGACCTTTGTACTCGTTTGTGGAAGCTCGATATAAATGGCCAAGCGTAAGAAATATATAGGAACTCGGAGGCTAAAACAATGAGGAGAGGTAACAATCCTGCAGCTCGGGAGGTCATCGGATCGATGCGGGGATTACATGGTGCAATGTGGGTGTCGATAGGTCAAGAGACACACTCGCTAATGAAGCTGAGTTATGACTCATTCATTTGGCTGCTGGCCACACACTCCACTGTCTGCTGTTGTCTACTAATTTCTTTCTTTTGCTTGCTTACTTCCATCCTTTCTCTCAGATGCTCACTTCTCTCCTATCTATAAATCGTTTCTGTGTTTCTATTTATTTAGCTGTCGTCCTTTGTCTTCCTTCTTTTACCTCAACTTTTTTTCTTACCCCCTTGCATCAGATTTAACCCGCCTACCCTCATGTCTCCCACTCCACACTCTTTGTTTTCACCCTCCTATCTTCTTTCTTTCTCTCTTGAGCTTTCTCTCAATGCTCTCAAGTTGCTCGTAACCAAATCTCAGGGTTCTCCATTTCCTTCCCTGCTAATACCCAACTAATACCCCCTCCTACACACACGCACACACACACAGATATATTCCAGTCTTAGCACCCACACAGTCCAGATTTTTGCAGCAGCCACACTGTGTCATATCTTTGAAAGTAAAGCCCTGTCATCTCACTGTCATTGATCCCTATTGAAGGCTTATTCCTGACAGCTGATGGAGAAAATGTCACTCCAAAAGCTGTATTGTTTTCTACCCAGCTGCATCAAAGTTAAAGGGAGGACTCTTGGTGATTGTTTGAACTTACTTGACGTATGCTATGTTTCTCAACAAAGTGACAGACAGCAGAATAAGCTGCGGTGATAAAATAATGTTGCAGGGTTGAAGCTGTTTTACTCATAAAGAGATGCAGAGGATTGTAGAGAGATGCTGTCATCTGTGTAATGCATACTGGGCCAAACTGCAGATTTTAGCACTGCTTTCATAACCGCTCTCTCACCAGGATCTTTGTGCACTAAAACACTCACACTCTCTTATCAGTAAATGGTGAGTTTCTGTTGTTCTTAACCTCCCCTCTGCCTTTCCACTCAGCTGCATTATCAGGGTCTGCTCACATAAACACCTGCCAAGATGGAGACAGAGTGGCTGAGATGCGCCTCCCTTTTAGACCTTGGTGCTATGCATTAGTGTCTTTGCTGCCTTGTGCGATCAGGTTTATGTTATGAAGAGAATAACACATCTACAAAGGATATAGGCAGGGGGGGGGGTGGGGCATTTCCATCTGAGTTTTAAGCTTTTGTAAAGACCATTAAATGTGAACACGACACTTCATCCTACAAACAGTCAGCCCACAAGCACAAAAAACAGAAGCATTTCAAAGGAGAATTATACATAGATTGGAGATGGATGAAAGGGTGAACAGTTTATTTGTAAGGTGTTGATCCTTAACAAGTCTCCCGAACAGCTTGCTGGCTCCCTGTCATATATTTCACAACTGTGTGAAACTTTACTGGAGGCTTGAAGATCATCATTTCAAAAATATGTTCCCTCAGTGCAAGTTTTGATGGTTTATATACAAAGCTCTATTTAAAATAATGGTTAAAAATCTCCCATTGTTCCTTGTATTTCTTACCCAATTGAATTACATGTCACTTATTAGACGCTCTTATCCAAAGCTTACATACTCAATACTGTGGACAATCAACACAGGAGCAATTTGGGGTGAAGTCTCTTGCCCAGGGACACAACGACATCAATTAAATTAAATTAAATTCAAAACCTTTATTTATCCAGGTGAAATCCCATTGAGATCAATGATCTCTTTTTCAAGGGAGACCTGCAGCAGTAGGTTCCACAAGAAGACATAAACACATAAACAACAGAACAACAAAAGGACATCATACAGCAAAATGTACAGGGATTACAATGTACATATCTAACCACATGTACAGGTACCAACAGCATCTGATTGTGTAGCATCCAACCGAGCTTTAAAAACATGTAGTGGTACTAGCTTGGTAATTTTCCATTCTTTTTGCAGACTGTTCCATGTTAGTGGAGCTGCACATCTAAAAGCTTTGTTCCCTAAGACAGTCCGAGCACTTGGTACATTTAATAAAACCACAGCATGTGATCTCAGGCAATAAGTACTTTCAATTCGCAGAGAGATCAGGGAGCAGATATAGGATGGTAGTTTATCCAACATGGCTTTGTAAATGAAAAAGTACCAGTGACTGAGCCTCCGTACAGAGAGTGATGGCAGACCTGCCTTGGCATACAGGGTACAGTGATGAGTAAGCGCTTTACAATTTGTTAAAAATCTCAGTGCACTGTGATACGCAGCATCTCACTTGCTCAGGTAATTGGCAGGTGCATTCATATATTACAAATCACCATAGTGGAGCACAGGTAAAAAGGTCACAGTGACTTTTCCTGGCCTCAGGCGAGAAAGAGGACTTGTTTCTGAAAAAGAATCCTAGCCTAACCCTCAGCTTTTTAAGCAGATTAGTGACCTGAAATGTAAAAGTGAGACAATCATCAAGCCAGATACCCAGGTATTTATAACAGGTAACCACTTCAAGTTGTGTTCCTTGCGTAGTTACAATATCTAAAGCAGTCTCCGGTGTACTTTTAGCTTTAGCTTTAGAACAGAGCATTACCTTGGTTTTATCCACATTTAAAAGAAGCTTAAATTCAGAGAGCTGAGTCTGAATAATATTAAAAACAGCCTGTAATTTAACACCAGCCTCGTTAATCGAGGGACCTGCACAGTACATCACGGTATCGTCCGCATAAAAATGTAAGGTTGCTCCTTCGACATTTTCACCTAAACTATTAATATAGATAGAGAATAATAGCGGACCTAAAACTGAACCTTGTGGTACACCATTAGTGATGTTTAACCACTCAGAAGACAGCCCGTCAAAGTGAACACATTGGGACCTTTCAGAGAGGTAGTTCACAAACCACCCACTGCATGGCTGGATATGCCTATACTGACCAGCCTCTGCTTCAAAATGCGATGATCGACGGTGTCAAAAGCTTTGGATAGGTCAACAAATAGAGCTGCACAACTCTGCTTATTATCTAAAATACTCGTAATATTATTTACCACTTTCATTGTGGCAGTGATGGTGCTGTGTTGCTTTCTGATGCCTGACTGATGTTTAGATAGGATCATTTGTACATAAAAACTCCTTTACCTGTTCACTCACTAGGCGTTCAAGAACCTTAGCCAGAACTGACAATTTAGAGATGGGTCTATAATTGTTTAATAAGGTGGTCTCGCCTCCTTTTAGTAGAGGCAGGACATACGCTGACTTCCATAATTTTGGGATTGTGTTCGTGCTGAGGGAGAGGTTAAAAAGAGAAGTAAGAGGTGGAGCAATAAAATCTGCTGCTATCTTTAAAAGGAAAGGTTCTACGTTGTCCGGACCAGCCGGCTTTTTAGGATCTAGCTTGGTTAAGACTTCACGAACAACAGTAAAAGGAGTAAAGCTGAAAGGGTTTTCCAGACCACATTGTTCTGAGTCACCGACTGCGGCGTTCACAGAAGCAGAATTAGAAACAGAATGAAACAGAGAGCCACAGGACACAACATGCTCATTAAAACAATTTAACATGGTAGCCCTGTCCGATATAGAGCCAGATGCTGTGGTAAGGCACGGAGGTAGCTCATTACGGATATCACCGGTTGATATCGATGTTATGGCTTTCCAGAATTTTCTAGGGTTGTTCAGGTTCTTTGTGGTAACTGACAGATAATACTTAGATTTAGCACTTTTGACATGTGAAGTGAATCTATTTCTTAGCTGCCTAAAACGCAGCCATTCTACCTCTGAGCCTGATTGCCTAGCCTTTGCCCAGGCCTTGTTTCTCTCATGCAGGAGACTGGACAGTTCAGCAGAAAACCAAGGATTGTCTCGTCCCTTCACTCTAAATGTACGCAGGGGTGCATGTCTATCAATGATCTCCATAAAATCAAGATAAAAATAAGACCATGCAGTCTCAACATCAGCACACAGATCGATTTTTCCCCAATCAAACCCAAACAGATCATGAACAAAACCCTGCTCCACAAAATGTTTTATGTCTCTCTTGATGATAATACGTGGTTTAACCTTTTGGACTTTTGTGTCCCTAATTGTGGCTACAACACAGTGGTCGCTCAGATAATTCGCAAAAACTCCCACAGCTGAGTATTTATAGGGAATATTAGTTAGAATGAGATCACTTATGGAGGATTTATTTGGGGACTTAATATTAGGGCGAGTAGGACTGTCAACAATCTGAGTAACATTCAAAGAGATACAAAGGTTTTTAACATCCTCTGACACTGCAGTTAACCAGTCCCAGTTACAATCTCCAAGTAGCACTATTTACTTGTAGTCTAGTTGCGATAAAAGATTTGCTAGCGAAGACAAGGAGTCTTTGACAGCTGAGCGGGGTCTGTAACAGCCCACGACCATGACCTGTTGACCCTTTGCCACTTCTATATTTATGGCTACAAATTCAAATTGCTTACTGATAGATTTGGAAACTAATGTGGTTACACTGAACTTATTCTTAACATAAATGGCAACGCCACCACCTTTATTAGGCCGGTCAGTACGATACACATTAAAACCATTTAAGGCAATGTCAGAGGCCAAAATAGATTTGTTTAGCCATGTTTCTGATAAAACAATGATGTCAGCGTCAGTCGAGCTCGCCCAGATGCGGACAAAATCTAGTTTACCTAACAGACTGCGCACATTCAAGTGGATGAAACCCAGCCCAGATCTAGCTTTAAAATCAGCAGGAGTAGCGATCTGACTACTACTACTGGGCGGACCAGGGTTAGGTTGTACATTTCCTGATAGTAATAAGAACAACAAAAACAGGCATCTTTTCCTCTTAAGCGACACACATATATTGTCATCTACTTTAGAATCACCGGAAAAGTCTGCGAGAGTGTGATTTGAGCTTAAGAAGCAGTCCTGAAGAACCATCATCGCAGGAAAATAAAAAAGACAAACATATTTTGTCGAGCAGATTGTCTGTGACAAGGCAACCGGTAATTGTTTGTGTAACACATCCGAACCTTTGCAGGGGATGCCCACTGCGGGTGGCAGAACAGACCTGAATCCAGTAGACTCCTCAGAATGACTAGAGATCTTCTCATAGTCCGAAACAGTTAACAGGCACAGCAGAATCTCGATATGGGCCATTTTCCCAGACCAGCACACAGTATCCGCGATGTTCCTGGAGCAAAATCAGCACAGCAGCAAAGGACAGTCGAAAACAGTAACGTGGTATCCCCGGGGTGAAAGCAGGCCTCTGCAACAGCAGAACCAGGACTGGTGGAAAGCAGGCCCCAGCCGTGGCAAAATCCTCCTCCGCACAGCAGCACACGCCCGGCGGAAGCAGGCCAAGCCCGAAGCGTGGATCCACTCTGTTTCTCCGCGACGACTCCGGGGTAAAAACCTCTCCAGTGCAGCCGTACTCTACAGGTGGGAGCAGGCCTCCGTAGATCGCAGATCGCTGGCAGCAACAGGTGGAGCCGCTCCGTCTCTTCGCGACGAGCAGGCCTCCGTAGATCGCAGATCACAGGCAGCAACAGGTAGAGCCGCTCCGTCTCTCCACGACGTCCTCGGGGCAAAAACCTCTCCAGTGCAGCCGCACTCCATAGGCGGGAGCAGGCCTCCGTAGATCGCAGATTGCAGGCAGCAACAGGTGGTGCCGCTCCGTCTCTTCGCAACGTCTCCGGAGGAAAAACACTTCAGTACAGCCGTACTCGACAGGTGGAAGTTGGCCTCCGCAGACAACTAAAACTACTACTTGTATCAGCAGGGATGGCTAAATGTCTGTGAGCAGGAGAGCTAGATGCTAACAAATGCCAGATGCTAATAGGCAGTGGGAGCCTGCAAAAATGCTGACTGCAGTGGGGTTTGAACCTGTGACCCCCTGACCCAAACACCAACACACAACCCACTACTCCACACACCTCCACATGTTAATGTATAGTCTATATGTACAACAGGGATACAAAACAGAACCCCAGATGAATTCAATGGAAACATATCCAAACTTATGTCATGCTATATGCTAACATCTACCTTGCACTGTTGTTTTTTTCCAACCAGTCTGACTCACTGAATATTGACATTGACCTCCCACTGGTGAACCATGACGTTTAGTTCCATGCTGCTTTCCATGTGTTTTCACAAGCCCCCTACCTCCAGGAGCAATAATTCACAACATCGCATCATCAAAGTTATTCATTTTAGTCATGGAAGGTTCTGATTGCAACAATTGAACGATTGAACAATCCCGCCTACAGCTGCGGGGTCTGTTTTATGCAAGAACAATATATTCAAAAATACCCTCTTATCCTTTTTGGGGTTTTCCCTTTCATGTAGTGTGTTTTATAATGTGTTATGTATGTGTGACACCACTCAGATTGCGAAGGCAATATAGGTGTAGAAAACGTTAATGTATTAACTTCAAAATGCTAACAGTGTCACAACAGAGCCGGCCAGCTAACCAATCAGAGCAGACTGGGCACTGGTTTCAGACAGAGGGTGAAAAGAGGTGCTGCAGTATGAGACCAATAAAGAGCTTTTGAAAATGTAAACAAGGAGAAATGTCACAGTAGAGAAACAACATACTGATTTTATGTTTATTTTATTATCTTTTCTTTTTCATGACTGATTTGAAATGCCATGTTCTTAATGTCTTTCATTTTTTGTAAAGCACTTTGAATTGCCTTGTGTTGAAAAGTGCTATATAAATAAACTTGCCTTGCCTTGATATGAACCGATAGTTACGGCTGTAACTACGGTCTATGAGTCCCGGATGACCGCCAGAGGCGGTGCTTTAGCACTGGATATGTCCATCGCGCGCATGCGCAGCTCACTCGAGCCAATAACAACAAAGTCAACTGTGACCCACGTGACACCGGCTATATCAGCCGGTATTGTCAGAGGATCTGTTCCCCGAATCTTCTCGCGAGCACACAAGAATTCTGAGTGACAGGGAACTCTGGCGGTCATCCGGGACTCATAGAACCGTAGTTACAGCCGTAACTATCGTTCTATTTCGTCCCTACTGACCGCCAGAGGCGGTGCTTTAGCACTGGATGACCTATACCAACAATGTCATGAAGAATCCAAGCCCTTGCTCACCACTGGAAGCAGCGGAGCTCGGCAAAAGGACCACGACCAAAGCATGGGGAGTGGCGACATTGACCTGATGACAACTGGAGAATGTGCCAGAAGACGCTCACGACGCCGCGGCGCAGATGGTCTCCAGGGGCACCCCTCTCAGGGCAGCCCAATATGTTGAGATGCTCCTTGTAGAGTGGCATCTCAGCCTGGTGGCAGGGGGCGGCCACTGGCCCCGTAAGCCTGTGATATGGTATCGACAACCCAGTGGGGAAGCCACTGGTTAGAGGGCCTAACCTCCTTTAGTGCCGCCAGGGCAAACTCAAGAGTTGCTCCTCCTGCCGTATGCAGGCAGTAGCCTTGATATACGCCCTTTGGGCACCCCCCGGGCACAGCAACTTCGATGTGCCGTACTCCTGAATGTCAAAGCGTGCCAGCTGGGCAGGCTGATTGAAGTGAGTTTGTGGAAGGACCCCGGGCGGGAATGCCACATTTGCCCAAACGGCAACGCCTGAGAGTCTCACCTCGGGCATGTATTGTTTATGGAGAGGACTTGCAACTCCCCGACTCACTTCCCTGAGGCTATGGCAAGCAGAAATGCTGCCTTTGTGGGCAGCCACCTAAGCCCCACCTGGGCCAGGGGCTCGAAGGGAGGAGGTGATAGGGCATCCGGCAGCAAGGGCAGGTCCCAAGCCGGAGCCCTCGGGGTGCAAGGGGGACGCTGCCGTAAAGCCCCTCTCATAAAGAGGGACACCGACCTGTGGCACCCCGCCGTGGCGCTGTCGACCCGAACATGTTGGGCAGAATCGCAGCCACATAAATTCAGAGTGGAGTGAGAATGTCCACTATCTAGAAAGGACTGTTGTCTAAGCAACAATGTACATGCTGTCCCCAAGGAACACACACATTCTTGCCCCCCAGTTGAGGTAGAAAGTGCGTAAGTGCAAGCTGCACGACCGGAAGCTCTAGCACGTTGACCCGGCGCGCACTCTGCTGGGCAGACCACTGATCCTGAACGGTCCTGCTCTGCCGCACTACACCCCACCCTGAGAGACATGCACCTATGGTGATGGTCTCCTGGCGGGATGGGATGGCGCCCATGGGCACGCCTACCAGAGATAGGCCCTGCCCCTCCAGCGTGACGGAGAGTGGAGCACTGCTGCGACACCCTGACTTCACTGTGCCTGTGCCACTGGGCGTCCAAGTGAAGGCTGTTCAGCCACATCTGCATGGGGCACAACGACAGCGGGCCTAAGGGCCCAGCGGCCGAGGCAGCTGCCAGTCTGCCCAAGGGCCGGAGGAACTGAATATGAGGCACCCTCTTGCCCGGCCCACGTGGAAGTAGGCACCCCTCGGTTGGGAACCACTCCACCTGTGCGTATGCAGTAGTCAGCATATAGAATGGCAGCACCTTCAGGAATCTGTTGATTCCTCTGAGGTCCAAGATCGGGCGAAATCCGCCGACTTTCTTGCTCACGAGAAAGTATGCCGAGTAGAACCCCCTGGCTAAGCAGAGGGTCTTACTGGGTTGATTGCGTACTTGGACAAAAGGACGGACAACTCTTGGCCCAGAGGTAGGGCCCCTGCCGGATCGCTGACGACTGTCAATTAGACCCAGCCGAAGGCTAGGGGCCGGAGCTGCGGTCCGTACCCCTGGGTTAAGGTGAAAACCACCCAAGGGACGGAAGTACAGACTGCCCAGAAACTGAGCTGCTGCTGGGAAAGCAGCCGCCGACCACCCCCGGGATTTCAGAGCCCAGCCCCCCGGATCCTGGAGCCTCTTGGGTGGTTCCGGTAAGGCTCTGGGGCACGAGGCCGCCTGGAAGGCGGGCGACATGAGGCACGAAAGTCATTGGGAGGCGGTTGAGTGGGCCGCTAAGACCTCTGCAGACCACCCCTGTAATCCAGCGGCTGAGTGCGGCTGATAGAGCGGCCCCTGGGCCTGCTGGGAGTGGGCAAAGGTCTGCGAGGACCCGAGTGCTGCTGCCTGGTCTGCCTAGCTTGGGCGGCACACTCCAGTGCCTCCAGGGCAGCTGATCTAAACAGCTCCCCTGGCTCGACTGGTACGCGACGGAGGACTCTCCGTCAACCGGAGGAGGTGCGTCAGCCAAAGGAGGGGCGCCAACCGAAGCCCAGATGCCCTACACCGGGCCCAGGCTGAAGGGCCAAGAGGCGACTTCATCATGCCCCTATCGGCAGCTAGCCGATCCACTTTGGGGACAGCCTATTTCTAGTCCTTCTATTGGGGGGAGCACACAAAGACATCGCTCCCTCAAGTCGCCAGGAACGGCCGAATTGATCTGGAGGAGTACGTGACAAGGAGAGGTGTCTGTTGGCTGCTGCCAGACGTTCCACCTCAGTGATTCGAGCCACTCTGAGCACCCGAGGCATGCAGCTACAGCTCATGCAGGCGTTTACCGTGAGAACCTCCCTCAGATGCTCGAATTTCGTCCCCACTGACCACCAGAAGCGGCCGAGGCAGGAGGGGCAGTGGTCGTGGCCGTCCTCGGGCTCAAGAGAAACCCTACAGGCGCTACATGAATGAACCATTCTGTAGGTAGCCAGATGCAGCGTAGCCGGGAGCGGGTGCGGGAACCCAGCCTTCACCAGCTACCTGCTTAATGGAAAGAGTAGAGCGTTGCTGCTACTCGCCGAACAGAAAGAGGGATGTAATTACACCCACGTTACGGCAGGGGGAGCGGGAGCGAGATCACTGCCTTCACCTAGCTGGATTAGTAAATAAGGCAGTTTACCAAGAGCGGGGACGAAAACACTGCCTTCACTGGCTGAGCTAGAGGCGAGTGCCAGATGCAGCGTGACCGGGAGCGGGTGCGGGAACACAGCCTACACCAGCTACCTGCTTAACGGAACCAGGCAGTTTAGCGTCTACCAGGAGCAGGGGCGAGAACACTGCCTTCACTGGTTAAATTAAGACGAATGCCAGATGCAGCGTAACCGGGAGCGGGTGCGGGAACACAGCCTTCACCAGCTACCTGCTTAACAGAATAAACAAGGCAGTTTAGCGTCTACCAGGAGCGGGGGCGAGAACACTGCCTTCACTGGTTGAGTAAGAGACGAAAGCCAGATGCAGCGTAACCGGGAGCGGGTGCGGGAACTAGCCTTCACCAGCTACCTGCTTAACAGAATAAACAAGGCAGTTTAGCGTCTACCAGGAGCGGGGGCGAGAACACTGCCTTCACTGGTTGAGTATGAGACGAATGCCAGATGCAGCATAACCGGGAGCGGGTGCGGGAACACGGCCTTCACCAGCTACCTGCTTAACAGAAAAAACAAGGCGGTTTGGCGTCTACCAGGAGCGGGGGCGAGAACTGCCTTCACTGGTTGAGTTAGAGACTAATGCCAGATGCAGTGTAACCGGGAGCGGGTGCGGGAACACAACCTTCACAAGCTACCTGCTTAACAGAAAAACGAGGCAGTTTGGCGTCTACCAGGAGCGGGGGCGAGAACTGCCTTAACTGGTTGAGTTAGAGACGAATGCCATATGCAGTGTAACCGGGAGCGGGTGCGGGAACACAGCCTTCACCGGCTACCTGCTTAACGGAGAAACAAGGCAGTTCCGCGTCTACCAGGAGCGGGGGCGAGAACACTGCCTTCACTGGTCGAGTTAGAGACGAATGCCAGATGCAGCGTAACCGGGAGCGGGTGCGGGAACACAACCTTCACCAGCTACCTGCTTAACAGAAAAAACAAGGCGGTTTGGCGTCTACCAGGAGCCGGGGCGAGAACCCCTTCACTGGTTGAGTTAGAGACGAACGCCAGATGCAGTGTAACCGGGAGCGGGTGCGGGAACACAACCTTCACCGGCTACCTGCTGAACGGGAAGAGTAGAGCGGTGCTACTACTCGCCGAACAGAAAAAGGGATGTAGCTACATCCGCATTACCGGTAGAGGGAGCGGGAGCGAGAGCACTGCCTTCACCTAGCTGGGTAAAATAAAGAAGCTAACAGTATACGCAAGACGTTAGCCGAGCGGCTGCTGCTAACGATCAAGCGAGATCAAGTCAAACAACACACATGTTTAAGACCAGATAACTAGCTTCTAAAGAATAGCACAGAGCCGTAGTTACAGCAGTAACCATGGCCAGGGCTCACACGGCATCCAACCGTAGTTACAGTAGTAACTATGGCCAGTACTTACACGGCTTAGAACCGTAGTTACAGTCGTAACTCTGGCCAGTACTTGCACGGCTTGGATACTTACACACCATAGAGCCGTAGTTACAGTAGTAACTCTGGCCAGTATTTGCACGGCTTGGAACCGTAGTTACAGTAGTAACTATGGCCAGTACTTACACGGCATAGAGCCGTAGTTACGGTATTGCCTATGGCCAGTACGTGCACGGCTTGGAACCGTAGTTACAGTAGTAACAATGGCCAGTACTTACGGCTTAACCCCGTAGTTACAGTATTAACTATGGCCAGTACTTACACAGCTTGGAACCGTAGTTACAGTAGTAATTATGGCCAGTACTTACGGCTTAGAACCTTAGTTACCATAGTAACTGTGGCCGGTGCCTAAAAGTGTCAGCCAACGGCTGCCCACTAGACAATATAATATTGGGAGGATGAAATCCTCCTTAATGGCCATACATGCAGAGCACACGGCACACACAGTGAAGATTGTTCTCTGCATATCGTCCTAGTGCTAGGAGTCTAGTACTGGGAGCAGTAAATACAACGATATAGTGCTACAGCAACCATACCATGCGTTTACCGGGAGCAGCAGCGAGAGCACTGCCCTCACCGGCTGAGTAAAATAATGAAGCTTAACCGTACATGCAAGGTGTTAGCCAAGCGGCTGCTGCTAACAATCAAGCAACCAAGTCAGAACACAATGTTAAGACCAGATAATTAGCTTCTAAGAAAGAGAACAGCCCACATAGAACCGTGTCTGGTTACAGTAGTAACCGCACATGCCGAGCACACATCACCCGCCGTGAAGATGTTCTCTGCATATCATCCTAGTGCTAGGAGTCTAGTACTAGGAGCAGTAATACAACGATCTAGCGCTACTGCAATCAAACCCTATGCTACAGGGAGCGGGAGCACTGCCCTGAGTTAATAGTTAAGCTCAACAGCAAGGTGTTAGCCAAGCGGCTGCTGCTAACAATCAAGCGACCAAGTCAGAACACAAATGTTAAGACCAGATAATAGCTTCTAGAAAATAGAAAGTACTTACCTTACTTTCTGCATCTAAACGAAAAACGGGTTTAAAGTATGACACTCTTGGCTTTCCATACTAAATCGAATGAGGGACGCAGCCAAAGCTGGGACTCAAATGCTAATGATAGCTCGGGCACAACGCCACAAGCAGAACTTTCAAAAGAGCATAAGGGCAACTTAATGGGAGAGGAAGCGGGAACACTGTCGTCACCAGAAAGTCTAAGCCACAAACAATAAGACGGTAATCAGGACAACTTGGCTGGGAGCGGGTGTGGAAACACAGCCATCACCAGCAACAAGCTGACACAAACCTGTCTGTCGAGGCTCTGCACAGCCGGCGCAGCTCCTGGAGGACGCGTTTAACGACCCGTAGCTCCGACTGTCAGTCGCGAAGCTTCACGCGGCCAGCTGTTTGCAGAGAAATCCCTCAGATCAAACGTTCAAAACCTGAACGCTGTAGGCTA
Organism: Champsocephalus esox; assembly: GCA_036324585.1. Lineage (NCBI taxonomy): Eukaryota > Metazoa > Chordata > Actinopteri > Perciformes > Channichthyidae > Champsocephalus > Champsocephalus esox. Next base: position 39,335,226 of record CM070487.1, on the reverse strand, counting down.
CGAAAACGTAGCCACGGTACCCTCGCGCAGCGAGAAGATGAAAGGAACAGATCCTCTGACAATACCGGCTGATATAGCCGGTGTCACGTGGGTCACAGGTGACTTTGTTGTTATTGGTACTCGAGCTGCGCATGCGCGCGATGGACATATCCAGTGCTAAAGCACCGCCTCTGGCGGTCAGTAGGGACGAAATAGAACTACAATTGAGCACAATATGTCCTCTTTAACCAACCTGCCATGCGTCAAACAACATAGTTTGGGACTAGTTGGTGAACGAAGTGTTTCAGGCACTAGACTTTGGGGAAATCTAGATAGGTCGCAAGTGATAAATAGGAAATATAATGTACTGCGGATTAATGAAGACTAAACAAAGCCAGTGAGCAACCTACTTTTCTCAGCATACTTCAGAAGCATTGCGAAGCTAAAGGGTTGTATATTTCCCTCTGGCGTTGGTAAAGACTGGATTTAAAAGTAGAGTATTGGAGTTACATTCATCAGGTGGACAGAATCACAAGAAAGAAAGAAATGCTTCTTGTTATTCGTACAGAACAAATTCAACATGTTGTGTTTACTCCTTGTTTCTCCAAGTGGCCAACGAATCAATTATCACAGCTTAAACTTGAATTGATTTGAACAGGACGATAATATTATGGAAACTAAAACAAAAGTGATTGAATTAAACTGTTTTTGACCTTTCTATCTGTTGCACTCCTATAGCGTTTCCAATCCCTGTTAAATCTGTTTAAAATCACAATGGCTGCCCTGAGATTAAAGTGGTTCTGGGAAGTTCTCCTTCACACCTTGAGACTTTCTTCTTTTAGTGACTTAATGCACAACACATTAAGTCCTGCAGGCTCTTAGGAATCCCACTTGTCCCACGGTTCAACACCTCACTTTCCTTTTACACTTGCAAAGTTAATGTGCTAGATAAAATGAATAGATCCCTCGTGCTCGACTAGAGAAGGGCGAGAGTTCCACTTTCCAAAAAACCTTTTTTGCATATTATAGTCCCGGAAGAGAGAACATCAGAGCTGGTACGAAATTATATGAAACAGAAACTGCAAATAAATTCCGGTATTTAACATCACCAAGGTGAGAAGCATCATTATAAAAGTAGATGAATAACTCAAGAAGTCAAACCTTCCATTTGATCGTTTTTTGGACCTTCTTCTGGCAATTTAAATCAGGATTAGTTGCTTCTTGTCAAGGAGTGAACTCTGAGGCATGAACTCAAATGCACGACTCAAACTCAGACTCAGATAGTGTTCAAAATAAAGACTTTACTGGGATTGACACAGTAACAAAACAGGGAAAACAATAACACTCTTACGAGGAAAAACAAGAACTAAGATCAGGAGCTTAAAGGTACGTGATATGTCCGTGGAGTAGGCTTGTACATTTATCCTAAATGAGGAAATTAACTGGCAATGGACAGGAGGGAGCTAGCACAATATATACACAGGGTAAGGGGAACAGGTGGCAACAATCACGGACGCAGGAGACAGATATGGCCTTAAAGAACTTATTATACCCTACTGTCCTACTAGGGCATTGCGTTCCAAGAATGCAGGGTTGTTGGTTGTTCCTAGAGTCTCTAAAAGTACAATGGGAGCCAGAGCCTTTTCTTATCAAGCTCCACATTTGTGGAATCAGCTTCCAGTTTGTGTGCGGGCGGCAGACACCCTATCCATTTTTAAGAGCGCGCTGAAGACCTTCCTTTTTGTTAAAGCTTATAGTTAGGGCTGATTAGATTCAGCCCCTAGTTTTGCTGATATAGGCTTAGTTTGTCGGGGGACATCTTACTTCTTCCTTCGCTCTGTCTATACCTGTGTCCTCTCATGTTCCGATTAACCCAGCTTCCCCACATGTCTTTCTTGTTGGTGTCTATATACGCCGGGATCCGGAGTCATGGATGATCCTGCGGTCCTGTGTCCTGGATCGCGAGCCCTGGATCTTGAGTCGTGGCTGTGGTCCTGGATCATCGGTCGTGGATGGACATCCTCGTGGATTCATCTTCCAATTATACACACATGCATTTCCAAACATTTGGACTATCTATGTTGCAAATGTATTATCTTTTCAATTTACACACGACATCTATTGCACGTCTGTCCGTCCTGGGAGAGGAATCCCTCCTCTGTTGCTCTCCCTGAGGTTTCTCCCATGTTCCCTTTAAACTGTGGGTTTTCTTTGGAAGTTTTTCCTTGTGCGATGTGAGGGTCTAAGGACAGAGGGTCTAAGGACAGAGGGTGTCGTATTATCATACTGATATTCTGTACACACTGTGAAGACCACTGAGACAAATGTAACATTTGTGATATTGGGCTATATAAATAAACATTGATTGATTGATTGATTGATTTGGGCGGGGAGCGTGGAGGCCTGAAATGAGAGGGAGAATTACATAAACATAAAGCACAGGACAAAGGGACATGACAAAACTAACATGAAGAATAAACTTTCACAATAAGTTTCTTAGACATGACACTTCTTTGACTGCACCTGTATTTACCTCCACACTCTAAAAACAAATGCTTTGGCTCAACAAAGAAAATCAACGCAACAGTTTGCATCAATGTTTGTTGAGTTATTACAACTTCTAATGAAATTGTGTTAAACCAACAAACTTATTTGAGTTAGGGTAGAAGGCTTTTCCTCTACAATCAGAGGTGTTTTTAATTACCACTTACTTAATAATTGGTCGCATAAACGTACTTAATAATTGGTAACGTAAAGTTTTACCACATTATTTAAAAGGAATTTTAAGTTGTATTTACTTAATTACCCTCATTCGGGATACAAGTTTTTAAGTTGACAACCATTTATGAATGAAGTTGCTCCAAATATATTGTAATCAATCGTTTTGTTTTTTAGCTTTTTCATGTTTTTGCCTTTAAAGAAAGAAATTAATTCCACAACAAAAATATTTGGCAATTCACTTTTTTCTATTTTGAACTGCAGTTGCAGGAGAGACTTCATTTTGTTTGAACATTTATTGTCATATGATAAATGTAAAGTCTTTGGCGATTAGACCCCGATCCTGAAATCATATATCTAAAGGGGGAAATGCAGCCGTGAGCATATAGGGGAACCCCCCGGGGGGTAGACACTGGTGATGAGGAGATGGGATGAAGAGTGGATGTGATGAGGTCTTTGGATTAGCTCTCCTGGCTCTGAATGTGATGAAAGGAGGTAGATGGAGAGGAGGCGGGCGGCACCATGAAATCACAGCTGACTGCAGGAGAGAGGAGAACCATTTTAAGGTTTGGCTGCAGCACGTGATTGGCTGCTGGAGAATGAGGTGAAATGTAATCGGTTAAAGAGAACGCCCGTGATGAGCTGATTATATGCAGCTGCGGAGTGAATGTATGTACAAATGACATCCTGTCTAAACATCAGTCAGGCTTCAGAAAGCAACACAGCACCATCACTGCCACGATGAAAGTGGTAAATGACATTACTAGTATTTTAGATAATAAGCAGAGTTGTGCAGCTCTGTTTATTGACCTTTCCAAAGCGTTTGACACCGTTGATCATCGCATCTTTAAGCAGAGGCTAACCAGTATTGGCCTATCCAGCCTTGCAGTGGGGTGGTTTGCGAACTCCTCTCTGAAAGGTCCCAATGTGTTCACTTTGATGGACTGTCTTCTGAGTGGTTAAACATTTTTAATGGTGTACCACAAGGTTCTGTTTTAGGACCACTTTTATTCTCCATATATATTAACAGCGTAGGTGATCATGTGGATGAAGCTACTTTACATTTTTATGCGGATGATACTGTGATGTACTGTGCAGGTCCCTCCATTAAAGAGGCTGTTGTTAAATTACAGGCTGTTTTTAACACTATTCAGACTCAGCTCTCTGAATTAAAGCTTCTTTTAAATGTGGATAAAACCAAGGTAATGCTCTTTTCAAAAGCTAAAAAGACACCAGAGCCTGTTTTAGATATTGTAACTACGCAAGGAACAAAACTTGAAGTTGTTGCCTGTTACAAATAGCTTGGTATCTGGCTTGAAGATTGTCTCACTTTTAAACTTCATGTCAATAACCTACTTAAAAAAAAAGAGGGTTAGGCTAGGTTTCTTTTTTAGAAACAAGTCCTGTTTCTCGCTTGAGGCCAGGAAAAGGCTCTGTGACCTTTTTACCTGTGCTGGACTATGGGGATCTGGTCTATATTAATGCACCTGCCCATTGCCTGGTCAAGTTAGATGCTGCGTATCACAGTGCACTGAGATTTGTGACAAACTGTAAAGCATTAACCCATCACTGTACCCTGTATGCAAGGGCTGGTTTGCTTTCACTAACTGTACGGAGGCTCAGTCACTGGTACATTTTTATATACAAAGCCATGTTAGGGAAACTTCCATCCTATATCTGCTCCCTGATCTCACAGAGAATTGTAAGTGGCTACTGCCTGAGATCGAATGCTGTAGTTTTATTAAATGTGCCAACTGCTAGGACTGTCTTAGGGAAGACAGCTTTTAGATGCGCAGCTCCTCTGTCTTGGAATAATCTGCAAATTAAATGGAAACTGAACAATCTGGTGCCACTAAATGTTTTTAAAGCTTGGTTGGATGCTACTCAATCGGAAGCTATTGGTACCTGTTTATGTGGATAATTTTGTAAATGATGCTGTATGATGTCCTTTTGTTGTTCTGTTGATGCTTTTATGTTTCATGTGGAACTACATGAACAGGTCTCCCTTGGAAAAGAGATCAATGATCTCAATGGGATTTATCTGTATAAATAAAGGTTTGAAATGAAATGAAATGACACTCAGTCTTCCTGAAAGAACTTGTGCTGAGCTTCATTTAAATGTGCGATGCAAAGCTTTTTATACTGCACACCCTCCACAAACACCTTGAAAAGCCACAAGCCCACGCTAGACTTTTGTTTGCTGACTGTTCTTCAGCATTTAACACAATGCAGCCGCATCTCCTGTGTGCTCTTATCGATTTCATTTCCTGGTGCGACGCAGCTTTCTGGATTTAAATGTCTCTCAAACGTAGGAATTGATCATTGATTTTAGACGTCACAAAGATGTTCCTAAGGAGTGCGTCATACACAGTGACAAGGTAGAAATGGTCACATCATACAAATACTTGGGCACCATTTTCGATGACGGGTCAACAGAGAATGCCCCTTCTTCGCAAACTGAACTCTTTCTCCGTCAGGCCTTTCAGTCCTTGTCGTTTTTACCAAGCATTCATTGAGAGCCTTATTTGTTTTTCTTTTATCTGCTGGTTCCATAGCCTCACACTGAAAGACAGGAACAGCCTGAACAGCATTGTTAAAACCTGCTCCAAGATCATCGGCGTGAAACAGAGAGACTTCAATTCCTTCTGTAACCGACAGATTCTGCGGAAAGCAGCGAGCGTTCTGAACTCTCCAGGTCGTGTTCTTTCACATGACTTTCGCCTGTTGCCATCAGGGCGAAGATATGCTCTACCTGCTCAAAGGACTAATGGCTTTTATAAATCATAACCAATTGCCCCTTGCGGGATTAATAAAGTTGTTGATTGATTGGATATTGAGAGAAAAAAGATAAATAACACAAATTGAAATTGCCCCACACATAATAAATAAACACATTAGCCATATTACCATGGGAAATGGGGACACAGCAAATACATGCTGCCATCACAACGAAGTTAGAGGCCTTTGCATATTTAAAGCCAGTGCCAAATATGTAAAATGTTTTTGTCAAGCTACAGAAGCAAACTCTCAATGGCCACCAGTCTGCAGATCACACACATCCATTTTACAAAAGATGTAACAAAGATGTTTACACTGCCGACAGTCATTATTTCAAACAGTATGCTTGCTCATTCAATTGCCTCGACCACGGTGGTTGCCATCGTATGGTCAGATCCTGGGTGGACCGGTCACTGATGAAGGCGATATTCATGTCCTTTTGAAGCACATTAAATAATAGGCATAAGAGATAATGAATTAGGTAATTGCATACTTTTTAAACTGTCACTCTTAGAGAATTCAGAGCCATTGTTTTCCCCTATTGAGTCTGCATGTGTGTGTCGTCATGGCAATGTGGTCCTGAAGACACACAGAGGTGCTTTTGAGTACTTTGCTTAGTGTTTAAATGCATGTGGACAGATTTTGTCAATCCAAACCGTGCAAGTTTTAGTGTACCTTCTTATCTTGTTCAGGTTCCATACAATATGTGAACTGGTTAAGTGAAGAGCAGAAGCCACTTCTCAAATGTTACACAATCCATTTCCCATGCCATTGCTGTCAACACCTATCCATGCTGAACGTTGCTAAGATATTATTGATTGGTGTGTGGCCAAAAGTGCAATATGCTTCAAAATGTAGCTGACAGAGAGCAGTGCTTTTGTCCTGTGTCCACTGTGCCCATGGATTTTATTTTATTTCAAGATTTTTAATTACGTCGCTAAACTCCTTGAAAAGGTCCTCTTCCTTTTCTCCAAGGTACACCACAAGGTAGCGGATGGCTATAGTTCTCTGCGTACTTCAATTGTATTGTGCTATCTTTGAAAAAGGAAAAAAAGAGAAATTACCTCAATGAATATATTCTGAACTGCCAACAACTTGCATTTCAATGATAACTCTAAATAACGATCGTACCTCGATAAGCATGTCCTTGATCTGCTTCACGAGATTCATTTTGAATAAAAAGCGATATCACAATAGTAACCAAAGTATTTTTACACTCACAGTAGCCTCTACTACTTTGTACCCTCTCACAGAACTATTCACAGTTCAAAGGCTGCTAATGTTGGTCTAACAGCAATTTGCCTATACAGTGCAACTACAAGGCCATCTAATGTATTTGAATTACAAAAGATTACACTCACCTTAAAATGTCCTTTGTATAGTATTTGTCACGATTCTATCACGATTCTCATGTTATGTCACGTTTGTAGTTTTGTCTGTGTTGGTGTTTTTCTTGTCTTTGGGTTTTATTGTGTAAAGTGTTCACCCCCGTTTCCTGCCTGTCTGCTTTCTGTCTGTTTCCCTCCCTGATTACCCGATTGTGTTCACCTGTTGTCCTTGTGTTTCTCCTCCCCTGCCCAGCTGTGTCTTGTTCTGTGATTACCCTTCTGTGTATGTAGTCTAGCCTTCCCCTGTGTTCCATGTCGGTTCATTGTTTCCCCTCCATGTCATTCCACAGTCTGTGTTCCTTGTGTTGCTCGTTGATGTTGGATTTTTGGATTCTGCCTTGTTTTTGCCACAGCTTTAATTTATTTAATAAAGCTCGCTTTTCGTTATTCTGCATTTGAGTCCTACCTGCTTCACCCATTCGTAACAGAATGAACCGACCAAATTTGGAATCAGCAGATTTCAATGTTTTGGCCCCACAGGTGGAATGTCTTGGGTATTCTCTGGAGTACATTTTTTACACCTGGAAGAACGCCTCATCTAGACGGGGTAAAGAGGCTGCTTTGAAGGAGGCTTCAAAGCGAGGTTGCTCGCAAGCCCTGGCTCAGGAGCTTGTTGCCGGAGTGGCTACAAACCTTTTCAAGTAGCCCTGAGGAATTGGCACAAGCTTCTAACCCTTTCCTGGGATCCAACTACTGTCCTGTTGAAGGTCCACAGAGTCTCCAAAAAGCTTCTAGGAGACGCAGGGCCAGGATTCCAGCCCGTGCTCCAACAGCCATGATCCCGGCTTCAGTTCCGGTTTCCACAGCCATGGATCCATGCACCAGTACCGGCCCGCAGAGCTATGTTTCCTTGCTCGATTACCTGGCCCACACAGCCATGGTCCAGGCCTCTGTTCCGGTTCCAGCGGCTCCAGTTCCAACCTCAGACCTTTTCTCAGGAACCCGTCTGGCGTTTGGAGGTCCACGGAGCCTCCAAAAGGTCTCTGGAAGATGCAAGGCCAGGATTCCAGCCCGTACTCCAGCGGCTCCGGCTCCAGTGCCGGTCCCAGCAGCCATGGTTCCGGCCCCAGCAGCCATGGTTCCGGCCCCAGTCCTGGTCCCAGCTGCCATAGTCCCTTCTCAAGTCCCTTCCCAAGTCCCTTCCCTAGTCCCATCTCTAGTCCCTCCTCTAGTCACTTCTCGAGTTCCCTCTTGAAGTCCCTCCTCTAGTCCCTCCTTTAGTCCCTCCTCTAGTCCCCTCTCTAGTCCCTCCTCGAGTCCCCTCTCTAGTTCCCCTCTCAAGTCCCCTCTCGCGTTCCCTCCTCTAGTTCCTCCTCTAGTCCCTCCTCTTATTCCTCCTCTAGTCTCTCCTCTAGTCCCCTCTGGAGTTCCGTCTCTAGTTCCCCTCTCGAGTCACGTCTCAAGTCCCTACCCAATGTCCTGGTCCGTTGGAGGTTCCGCTGGGGGTCCTGCCAACTACATGCCCTGTCCCGTTGGAGGCCCCGTCGACTACTCCTTTGCCGGGGGTCCTACCAATCGTATGTCTGTCCTGTTGGAGGTCCCGCCATCTACTCTCCTGCCGGGGGTCCTGCCAATCCTATGTCCTGTGCCGTTGGAGGCCCCGCCGACTACTCTCCTGCCGGGGGTCCTGCCAACCCTTTGTCCCGTCCCGTTGGAGGTCCCGCCGTCTGCTCTCCTGCCGGGGGTCCTGCCAGCTCCTTGTCCCATCTTGTTGGAGGTCCCACCGACTGCTCTCCTGCCGGGGGTCCTGCCAACCCTTTGTCCTGTGCCGTTGGAGGCCCCGCCGACTGCTCTTCTGCCGGGGGTCCTACCAGCTCCTTGTCCTGTCCCGTTGGAGGTCCCGTCGACTACTCTCCTGCCGGGGGTCCTGCCAACTACTCTTCTGCCGGGGGTCCTGCCAACCCTATGTCCTGTCCCATTGGAGGTCCCGTCGACTACTCTCCTGCCGGGGGTCCATGCCAACTACTCTTCTGCCGGGGGTCCTGCCAACCCTATGTCCTGTGCCGTTGGAGGTCCCGCCGACTGCTCTCCTGCCGGGGGTCCTGCCAACCCCTTGTCCTGTTCCGTTGGAGGCCCCACCATCATCTGTCTCACCGGGGGTCCTGCCAACTACTGGTCCTCTTCCGTGGGGGATCCTGCCGAAGCCTGTCCCACTGGCTCCGGTTCCTGTTCGACCGACACCGGGTCCTGCCCGGCCTCCGGAGCTGTCTGGTCTTCGCCCTCGAGCCCGGCCCCCTGAGAGCCGCGGTCTTCTCCCTCGAGCCCGGCCCCCTGAGTGCCGCGGTCTTCGTCCTCGGGCCCGGCCCCCTGACTCTTCCTGCCGCTGCTTTTGCCCTCATGCACGGCCCCCTGAGTTTGCCCGCTGTGGCCTTCGCCCCTTTTTGAACTTTGCCTTGCCCCCAGGCCGTCCACCCGAGACCCCCTCCTTGGTCTCTGCCTTTCCCCCGGGCCGTCCGCCCGAGACCCATCCTCCAGATCACCTCCACCCACCCTTTCTTGGCCCTAGTTATGTGTCCTCCCTCCGGTCCCCCTCCACCCACCCTGCTGGATTTTTTTTTGGGACGTCTGGGATCCGTCACTTGAGGGGGGGGGGTTCTGTCACGATTCTATCACGATTCTCATGTTATGTCACGTTTGTAGTTTTGTCTGTGTTGGTGTTTTTCTTGTCTTTGGGTTTTATTGTGTAAAGTGTTCACCCCCGTTTCCTGTCTGCTTTCTGTCTGTTTCCTTCCCTGATTACCCGATTGTGTTCACCTGTTGTCCTTGTGTTTCTCCTCCCCTGCCCAGCTGTGTCTTGTTCTGTGATTACCCTTTTGTGTATTTAGTCTAGTCTTCCCCTGTGTTCCATGTCGATTCATTGTTTCCCCTCCATGTCATTCCACAGTCTGTGTTCCTTGTGCTGCTCGTTGATGTTGGATTTTTGGATTCTGCCTTGCTTTGCCACAGCTTTCATTTATTTAATAAAGCTCGCTTTTCGTTATTCTGCATTTGAGTCCTACCTGCTTCACCCATTCGTAACAGTATTTCTACTTGTCTTAACTTTCAGAACTTGTCCAGGCATGTTAATAATTCCTTACATTTATTATAGCGCTTTTCCAGATGCTCAAAGCGCTTTACAAATACACATTACACATATCATACATGCAATGGTCACTGTGGACAATACCAACAGAAGCAAATCCGGGTGAAGTGTCTTGCCCAAGGACACAACGGCCTGACGCAGTGGCGGCGGGAGCGGGTTTCAAACTGGAGTAAAGTGGGAGTGGACTTGAAACCCTGAACTCAAAGTGTAGAACAATTAAGTTATCATCAAGCCAATTGCATTACTTACTACAACTTGAATTTGGTTTTATGTCAATCAACGTGGAAATCCGAGTTTAAATTACACACAATATTAAGTTGATGTAATTAGCAACATTATTACGTCAACACAACTTATAAATTAATGTTTGCAACTTAAAATGTTTATCTAAATCAATTAACTCACATTTGTATCATGCAACCATGCATTTAATTAAGTGGAGGTGAAAGGTCGCCTGAATGACTTGTTAGAGTGCATGAAGACACATTAGAAAACCTCACAACTTTACCCAATATATTATATATACATTCCAATGTGTGTCTGTGTGTCTGCTTGGTTTGAGCCCATCCAACATCCAATGCCCCCCAGGCCATGGGACCGACGTTGGACGATGCACAATAGAGCGCTGACTTGATTTCCTATTATCGCTGCTGGAGGGACTCTTTTGTCTGCGAATGGCCACTATAATGGACTGTAATGAAAGAATTTAGGTGTTTGCCGAAGAGTATTGCATTGCAAACAGAGGAACAATTTCTTCCATCTAAATGTGTTTGTGTTTCCTCCCCGAATCCATTTTCCTCCTTTTGTCAGCTCCTAATAGTTTCATAACATCAAGAGAGAGTTGGTGTTTGTGTGTGTGTACCAAATGCTTGTGTGTTTGAGAAAGAAGGCGTACATGCAAATGTGTGTGCGTTGGTGTGTTACTTTGATTCCCCTCATCTCTCTGGTTTCTATCTGTCTCCGAGATCGAGACACATTTTCTAATTTCTCCGCCTCTTTTCCATGCTATCTCTCTCTCTCTCTCTCTGTCTTTCCTTCCCCTCCCTCTTCACTGTTCCTGTGGGGCTTCTCTGGGTGTATCTTTCCTGTTTTCCTCACCCCCATCCAATGCAATTTTCTCCTTATCAACATTTGATTTCCACCGAGTGAGTTGTCCTCTGCAACGAGAGCTACGAGAGAGACAGGGCCATGGTAACAAAATGAAGCAGGAAGCAGTGTTTATCTAACTTCCCCTCCTCTCTTTCAGATCTTGGATTGCTCTTTATCCCCTTCAACCTCTCCTAGCTTTCTCACTCCCTCGGCCTCTCTGCCACAAATACTCCCACCAAATGTGTCCTCTGTGTGTGTGTAGAGATGCCCCTCTAAATCAGGATGGACATTGTTTCTTTTTAGGAGATGTAGGACACAACAGGAGATCTTCCGTGTCATACAGTATGCGTTCTCAATTACTTAAAATATTTGTTTAAAGGCGCCCTTTTATGGTCATTTTCCATGTTCATATTAGTATGTTGTGCCTCTCTACTGTGACATGTTGCTGCCTGTGTTGCAGCACCTCTTTTGAACCTCTGTCCTGAGACCAGTCTGCACTGATTGGTTAGCTGTAAGAAATGTCCCGCCCCTTAGTCTATCACGTGTTGGAGCGCTGGCAAATGGGACGCTGGTGTTACAGTGTGATGTCATTGGAAACAAAGGAGTCCTCTTGAAGGCAACGGGTACAAAGGAGGCTACATTAATCTGATATCACCATGGTTACTTAGCTGTCTGTTTCCGTCTTGCCCCTGCAGGCATTTGTCTCACGATTTGCGTGTTGGGCATTACTGACAGAAATGTACAATTCCTTGGCAGTCTGGGTTGTTTCCCCTGTTGGCTTTTTTGTGACAAATACCATTTATTACCATTGAATGTTTGTTTCTTTATTATTTCTGCCAGCGATATTTGCATTCACTTTGAATTCTTCAGGCAATGAGAAGCTTTAATCACACATGGGCTCATGTGTTGGAAGGGTAAAGTGTATTTGTCCAAAGTTAGGTTTGATTGGGTCAGATACTTGCGTGAATACAAAAAGCTCCTCCGGGTAATGACTAAATCATTTCAGGGTTGCTGTGCATTTGTGAAATTAGTTTTAGTTACTGTTGCTACCCCTGTCTGTCAAGCTCTCCAATATAATGTTAGTCTTGTATAATAAGTGGGATCTTATCATGATTTTTGCTCCATGCCTTCCAGAGTGACAATCTATACAGTATAATAAACAGTATACTACCAGAAGTAATTCCTGATCTGACACCAACCCCACAACATCAATTTCAAATTTAAAAAGTTTTCTGATCTTGAAAAATCATTGTTTGAGGGTCAAAATTGCTACCTCATTAAAATTAGTGGATATTGTTTTGGTTGCGTGCCTGGATACGGTTACTAAACTGTGATTTAGCTATTGCTGTTTGGGGAGGGGTTTAGTGAACCACTTCATTTTGATTATCTGCTTTTATTTTTTCCCTGCTTCTATTCATCGACGTCTATTCGCCATCCTTGATTGGCTTTAATACCACCTCCACATAAAACTCCCCCACACATACACAAACAAACACACACACACACACACACACACACACACACACACACACACACACACACACACAGGCTGCAGAGAAATGGCCCTCCTTGGACTCATTCTACCAAGAAAGTCAAGAGAAAATATCCCTTTCTCATTTTACTCCCTCGCCTAAAGACATCCATCGTGACAAATTCATAATTCAAAGTCCTTTTAATGATGTGATTAAAAAGTCATTTTGAGCTTGCTTGCATCCCCCCCCACTCGAATGCACACACACACACACACACACACACACACACACACACACACACACAGACACACACAGACACACACACACACACATACACACACACACACACACACACACACACACACACAGACACACACAGACACACACACACACACACACATACACACACACACACACACACACACACACACACACACACACACACACACACACACATTTTAACACATTATTTCTTTTTTTATCCTCCCTTCTACATATTGTCTGCAGAATGAACGTTTTCTAATGTTCTCTTAATGAGCCCACGCCCACTCCTTCCCCCCTCCCAGTATCAGCTTTCGTCTTTTAGGGTGCATTTCATCATTTGTTGCCCCGTGTTTGGAGGCAGATACATCGCAGCTAACTGCACAAAGTCCTAAAGGAAAGAGGTTATTCCAGTGTGTGTGTGTGTCCATTGTGAAAGGCCTGTTCATCTTGTAGAAGTATTACAGTGATAGAAAGGCAAAGGTGCCCATTATTTCCGTCGTATAATGCTTGTCGCCTCCTAACTTATCGAGGTATTGAAGCATCTGGATTCACATTGTAGTGGTGCTTCAAAACAAATGTTCTCTGATGCTTTCATACTTTTGGTCATGTACCGTAACAAAAGAGGGGAGGTTCAAATTAAAGTTGCAAGTTCGACCTCAATCTACTTTACCCCTCCAGCCATGCGAGGACCCTTGCTCTGGACTCAACCTTTCACCACCTACTTTTACCTTTGCGGCCACTAGACCAGTTATCTCTTCGCCCCCGGTCAAACCTTGTTACTTATTAAATCCTTTGTGTATTCATCAGCTACCACTGCAGCTTCTGCTATTTTTAAACCTGTGCTCATTCAATTATGCAGTACCTGTGGCTGAAAGGTAGTGCGGTGGTCATTCAATCAGAAAGTTGTGGATTATCTCAGCCCTCACAGCCAACATGCCGATATATCCTTGGGCAAGTTACTTAACCCCAACGGTGATGAATGTGTGTGAATGTGTGTGATTTTTTTTCGGAGTTTAGGATAGCCGAAGACACTACACTACCCATAATCCTCAGCTATCGTTTGGGACTACAACATCCGCTTTGCTTGACAAACCCCGTGATTAGTCCTCAAGCTATGTCATCGGATGTTGGAGTGGCGGTGCGACAAGGTTACACCGAGTGTCAAACAGCTCTTTGAAATGGAATGAAACCACGGCAGACTATCCAAGACTGGACTCGAACAGGTTTGTATTATTAGTGTAGGACACAGATGAGTAGTTGAGTATTCATGTTTTCACATAATTTTACAGGATATTGCTCTATTAAATCTCATTATAGTTCTACACATATATTTAATTTGTAAAACATCATAGACAGAAAGGTATATCCGTCATGTATATCCGCCATTGGTAAGCTATTGAAATTCTGAATCCATAGATGTGTCTCCCATCACCCAAAACCCCTGACTATTCTCTCAACTCAGTATTTACATTCTTTAATTCAAAGAAAATCAGTAATATCTTTAAAAACTACAAGTCAGCTGTGCACCATTATGGTGTAAATATAGCCTATCTACCAATTGGATCGAATATAAAAGTCAGCCGAATTACTATTGATACTGCAAGGAGACGTATTGTGCGAAGAGAAATTGAAGATGTTGTCTAATTGCTGATATATTTATGATCCACGTCACATATTCAGTTTCGGTGGCAGTTCTTCCAGTTTGTCCAAAGGTCTTCCAATCAGGGCTCTATAAATAAAGAACTACGGCAGATGTGTAAAACACTCGGAATAAAGTATTATTTTCTTCTTTAAAAAAAAATGTTTTCGGATTTCTCATTGCATAAACACCATATCCCAACGTGCATTACGGCTAAAACATCCAATCACCGATATTCAATGATAGCTGTGGATTATGGGTAGTTCGATGTTCAAAACCTCTGAAAAAATAAATATCGAAAGGGAAAAACCTATGGGGAAAACACAAAAGCAGTGTACACAATTTAAACCAATTAAGGATTAAGGATAACCTGATGTATTTTAGTGGATGAGTACTGCAGATATCACTGTAAAATAATTTGACAGTGAGGGGAATACGGTTTTATTATGAAAACTTTTAGACCGGAAATACTGTGTTCACCCCGTGAGGGTTGATGCTAACTTTACATGGACGCTGCCATCAATAGAGATGTATAGGGGGAAAGACGTAGTATACACATTCTTCTGGCGAGACCTCAAATAATCTCATAGAGTGCCACAGTGACGCGTCCTAAAAAGTAAGTTAGCATATTACCACTTTAGGTTCCTTCGCCAAAAAGCAATGCAATTTCTCCATAGGATTTTGGAAAACGGCTCGAAATAAGGTCTGTGGTTGAGGCACATTGAAGAGACGGATCACGTTTTGTTCTACGACATTAAATACATCAGCAGTGACCCCACTGGTGATTTCTGAAGAGTTTACGTGTCTGAAAAACGATGGTTAACAAGTGGCTGAATAGGACTACAGAAGTTGTTGACGCCGTTGTACGTCATTACACCGAACACGTAAACACTCCTACGTTTGTTTGCCCTGTTATGCTTGAAAGCAAGTACCTGCCTCCTGCAAACTGTTAAAACAAATGCTTCAACTTGTACACTTTAGAATCTGTAGTTTTGAATATGGATCTTAAGTTGGCGTGACATTGAAGCAGCGACCCTGCTGTCGCTCCTTTATAGCATAACGTTAGCATTTTGCTTCTGGCGACTAGATTTATGATTAGAAAATTATAAAAAAAATGGTAGACATGTGGATATTATCCGGCTGAACAAAGCGTGATCCGTCTCTTAAATGTGTGTCAACCACAGACCTTATTTCTAGCTATTTTCCAAAATCCTATGGAGAAATTGCATTGGTTTTTTGTCGAAGGAACCGGAAGGAGTTTACTTCCGGGTTTTAGGATGCGTCACTGTGGCACTCTATATCTATATAGATCCTAAACATCCACTGGACGTGGACTCTAAAAGTACAATGTAAACTTCTCGCTAGAAATCGAATCAAAAAGCATTTTAATGGCCAAACTATCCTACAATTTAGGATTTTCCAGAGAGGGTTATTTGTGAATATACGACCCACCGTAGCGTTTTCAGTCAACTGAATAGGTCGTAATAAGTGCTTGAACAATCAACCTATTTGGTCGTATAAGTTGGAGGACTTGTTGCTTTGAGGGATCGTAAATACTGGATAAAGCATAGTGTAAATACAATCCATTAACCATTTACTCGTTCATAAAATTCCGGATGAGCCCCCATTTGTTACAAATTGGCAGAGGTGTGGACTCGAGTCACATGACTTGGACTCGAGTC
>CM070487.1:39161635-39314135 GCA_036324585.1 Champsocephalus esox | reverse complement strand
AGGATTAGGGTTAGGGTTAGGGTTAGGGTAATGTTGTGAATCGAGTGGCCCATGGTGGTGGTGGGGTTATGGTATGGGCAGGCGTATGTTATGGACGACGAACACAAGCCACTCGATTCACAAGATTACCCTAACCTTAACCGTACAAGTTAGACTATATGCAGGGTATACTTGTACTTTTACAAGTCCTTTATTAGAGATGTGTCTGTTGTTTGTGTTTGTTTTTAGTGTCAGGATGGAACCCTTGTATTTTTCTCTGCAACAGAATCTACCTACGGGTACAAATAAATAACCTGAACCTGAACTGAACCTGTACCCCTACCCCTACCCCTCACACCAGATACTGACTGGTTTTGGACCCCCCCAGACCCCCTTAATAAAGCAAAACTGCACGTTTCATATATTATTTTTTTCAGTGTATATACAGTATATATATATAAAAAACATTATACCTTATAGCTACAGTTTTATATACAATACTGTATACACTGTATACCAATGTAGAGTGTGTTTCACATGGTTTTCTGTCTTTAATGTTTGGTACTGTTTTTATTTAACTGCGAGAAGGTTCTTGATATCAATATCTGATTTAGCTGGGGCAGAGACAACACAGATAGCTTTTTGTTATCAGCTAACCCCACACTAGCAGTCATTTCACTGCCAGCTTTGCACATATTGCTGCTGCTTTTCTCCCAGCCTTTACCTTGGAGCACACCATAAACCTGGAGGACAAAGTCTTTCTGTCTGTCTCTCCAGTAATCCCGTCTTGTAACAGCTGCAGCTTTTACTGTACGTAAACGCAACATGATGTAGTCAGCAGCACAATGTGTGTTTGTGTGTGTGCGTGTGTGACGGTGACCTAATTGCTGGGAGTTGGGGCTGGCCGTTTCCTGTGTTTATGTTCATGTCGTTAGCGGTGCACAGAGGGGAAAGGCAGTTCCTACTCTGGGCCACTCGGACACTCAGTTGACCGGACCTTTCCATGTCACTGGAGACAAGGTGAGAGGAAGCGAAACATAAAGCCCCTTTTACTGGGATTAGAAAAACAGGGTAAAGGATAATAAAATATTAGCCACGCTCTCCTGTTAATTTACTTACTGCTCTAAGCTGATGCCAAATTACAGACGGTAGTGTGTGGGAGACTCAGTTATTCCGCACAGCAAACGTCACTTTTTAAAAACCTTAAACGTGTTCCAATAAGACTGGAAAAAGAGCTCATTAAAAACAAACTGTATGATAAACTTACAATGAGTTCACAGTCAATTAAAGCTGCGAAGAACCGTTACTAACATGATCCCTTAACATTGGCAGCATTACATTCTGATATTATGTTACCTAGTTTGATTATTGAAGTATTTAACGTTGTATTTATCTAGCAATTCATGCCTTGGTAGGAACACATCATTACAATTAGCTTAGTTAGCTGGACACCCTAACAACAGCAATGTAATTTAGAGCAGATAGTGTTAATGTCAGATAGGAAACAAGTTTGTGTTTTTGGTTTGAAAAGGTAAAAAAACATCCTTCAAACTCTTTATATCTTTAATTATTTGGTGGGAGCACTGAATGTATACTGTAAGTAGACAAGTAGGTTGGACATGCTAATGCTAAAGAGCAGCTTAAATGTAAGCAGATAGGGTTAGTGTTTTTAGATAGTGTCTGTCATCATCCTGTTGGACCTGTCTGCTGCATTCGCCACGGTGAATCATCAGATCCTCCTTCGCACTCTCCAAGAATTTGGTGTTTCAGGCTCTGCACTTTCCCTCCTCACCTCATACCTCAAAGACTGCACAGGGTAACTTGGAGAGGGTCCGAGTCGGACCCTTGTCCACTTGTCCTTCACTGCAAACATAGCTGCTATAACCCGTAGCTGCAGATCCACTCTTTATCACATCAGGAGGATACGTCCCCAGCTGACCTAGAAAGCCACACAGCTTCTGGTCCAGGCTCTCGCCATCTCACGCCTAGACTACTGCAACTCCCTCCTGGCTGGTCTACCTGCATGTGCCATCCGACCTCTGCAGCTCATCCAGAATACAGCGGCTCGTCTGGTCTTCAACCTTCCTAAATGTTCCCACACCACTCCGCTCCTCCGCTCCCTCCACTGGCATCCAGTAACTGTTAGAATCCACTTCAAGACAATGGTGCTTGCGTACCATGCTGCGAATGGATCTGGCCCTTCCTACATCCAGGACATGGTTAAACCGTAAACCCCAGCACGTGCACTTAGCTCTGCATCAGCCAAACGGCTCGCTGCACCCTCGCTGCGAGGGGGACCCAAGTTCCCATCAGCAAAAACACGTGGGTTTGCTATCCTGGCTCCAAAATGGTGGAATGAGCTCCCACTGACATCAGGACAGCAGAACGCTTGCACATCTTACACATTACTAACAAAGCACTTATATACTAATAAAGGGCTGCCTTATCTAAAGCTAGTTGAGTAGCACTTGAAATATTTTGGCTCTATGAAATCTGATGTACTTATATGATTCTGTTTGTGTCTTCTTGGTCGAATGCACTCATTGTAAGTTGCTTTGGATAAAAGTGTCAGCTTTAAATGCAATGTAATGTAATGTAAACAACTATTTTCTATTGCCTGTTATATTTTGAAAGGTCAAAAAAAGACCTTTAGTCTCTTCGGAGTATACTACAGCTCCATACACTGCTTTTTCATTTTGATAAATACAAAGTTTGACAGGTATGCCATGCCTGTAAGGTTTCTGAGCTGTGATTGGACGATCACTGTTTTGGGGATTGGGTTGGCAAACAGTGAAGTGATGGTATCGCTGCAACTAACTCAAACACACAAACAAGAGCTCTCAGATGATGAAACATGTTATAAACAAACCAACAAAAGTGGAAAAATAAGAAAAAATACAGGAAACAACTTTAAAATAGGAAAAGCCATCTCAAATGCTTCAATTTTAGCAGGAATACAATTACCAGCACACAAACTATTGGCTGTCACACAGATCATCCCCAATGATACGCATAGCACTCTGAGGACAGGACCAGGACTAGAATTATCAGAATATGAGTGTGGTGGAAATGGCTGGATAATTGGGGCCCTCTCAGGTTGAGGGGGAAAGTCATTGACATGGTTGAATAACAGTTGAAGGGCTTTCCCACTGAAAATGCAATTTTCTTTCTTAGTTAGTTGAAGCCAGTTAAGTGGCATGATTGAACAGGCCCAAATGAGGGCTTGTGGCAAATGTATTATCGTCATCATCATTTCACAACGTGACAATATAATTAATCTCTGGTTTTTGCTGATAACAAGGAGCATTTGTATAATATTAACTTTAGCTGGATACACATTATAGGACATTACGTCTTAGCAACTGTTTGACATTAATACACTCGTAACCAACCGAGAAATGTATTTTTTGTGGTTGTGCAACTCAAATTGTTAATAGTTTCTAATAATGTTGTCACACAAGTCAGGTTAGCGAGGGACACCTGATGTAGAACCACCAGCAGACTCAATCTCAAAGATACAAAATACAAAGATCTCAAATGCAAAAGTCTGTAAAGAACATCCTTTGAAATGAAATGTTAACGAATCAGAGCTCGATCCCATTTGTGTACCAGCTTTTGTTTAATGTACCTGCTAGTGATTGGCCATAAACCTGTCAGTCTGAGCTCTGATGGGTTGAGAATAATCGTTAAAGAGAATATGTATGCATGATTCCAACATATTTATGCTACTAAAGTAGTGTAGGCGTCCAGTATGGCATTGGGACATTGGTGACGTTCCAAAACTGTTTTTCATACATCTTTCTTATAATGTTCTGTTTTTAATGTGAAAAGGGATATTTGGTCGGAACATGGTACATAATGGGATTATTTGAATATTTGGATTTCAGCAAGAAAGCTGATTGCCTAGCGGGGGGGGGGAATGATGGTTTTATTGACTCAAATAGCTATTTACTCCTATTGGCACAGCACGAGGTAGCAGGTGACACACTGCACTTTCCTCTTAGAACAAAGGAAAGGCACATTTTAGGCGTTTTACTTTGAAATCATGAAACATGTTTCTTGAATAAGACCTACTTCTAGAAAAACTTTGCTTCCTCAGGTCTTATCCACCCTTTGTCATTCCCACACTGTAGAATAGTGTGAAATGTGAATTATATTGCGCTTCATGACATTACATTTCATTTAGCTGATGCTTTTATCCAAAGCAATTTGCAATAAGTGCATTCCACCACGAAGATACAAATTCAAAGATAAATCATTCTGCAAGTTCATCAGCTTTCAATAACCCAGACCACGGTACGTGCCCATGCATTGGCCAAGGTGCAGTGGGTTCAGTCTGCATTCATGAAAGATACTCTAGACCAGTGGTCACCAACCAGTCGATCGATCGCGAGTGTGGTGCGGGTAGATCGTAGACCGTTAAAAAAAAAGTAACAAAAGAAAGAAAAAAAAGAAAAATAATAATGTTTGAAAAATACGTTTTTAGATGTAAACCTATCATCCACCACCCCGTTAGCAGGTGCCACTTGATTGACGTATATTTGAGACACCTCAATAATATAATACATTAACCGTGCTTTACGTGAACCTCATCTCAAGAGAGGACGGCAGGATTGCAATTTCCCGTGGTCAGTGAATGCAACAGAGGCAAGTCACCAGACCAATCAGAGAGTTGCATGGCAATACACGTGTGCTTGTGTCATTCAAGCTCGGCTCTGTGTGTGTGAGGCAATAGCGCATTTAGTGTGATAGAGAGAGGGAGAGGGAGAGAGAGAGGTAGAGAGAAGGACCGGTGCTAGCGGGAACCATGATGTTAGCATCTGGTTAGCTAGCTGCACTAAAGGACAGAAGGAGCTGTTTCCACAACAAGCTGGAGGAGAGTCCTGCCCTGTCATACCGAGGGGCTCAGGTGAGCTAAAGGACGAGAACGGTTTTGTCACAAATTATTCAAAAGATTATTTCCGCGGCACACCTTCATATGATCATTATAGTTATGAAACAATAAGAGAATAAATGAAAAACAGGTATGAAATACTATATGGCAGTAAAACAAGAATACAGTTTAAAAGGGCAGTGATTTGTAAAATATCCATAAAGAAAAAGAAAATCTCTTTACAGTTCTGTTTCAAATGGGTGTTGAGAGATGTATCCATAGATCTCTTCATGTTGCTCTCAAAGTGCACCAGATTGATGCTTTCAACTTCAATATTTAAAAATCTTCCTAGAGGAGGTGAGGTCCGCCCCCCACTCATAGAAAATAGCACTTTACCCCTGCCTATATGCCGTGAGCTGATTATGGAGCCTTCATTGTAACAGTAATTCAGATGCAATTAGCCTGTATAAAAGGCCTCAAACTGGAAGCACTGTCTGGGCCGTCTTTTTCACTCAATTCTGCAATAGGTAGATCTCGCCTTTCACCTAGGCCGAGGTCGGTGATCTTGGGCTTAAAAAGGTTGGTGCTCTAGACTTTAGCTGTCCAGTTATAATTGGAGAGCTTGTTCCACCATTTTGCAGCCAGGACAACGAACTTCAGAAGATACATGTCTCAGACACTCTGATG
This sequence comes from Champsocephalus esox, assembly GCA_036324585.1. Taxonomy (NCBI): domain Eukaryota; kingdom Metazoa; phylum Chordata; class Actinopteri; order Perciformes; family Channichthyidae; genus Champsocephalus; species Champsocephalus esox. Next base: position 39,308,596 of record CM070487.1, on the reverse strand, counting down.
TGTGGATGCACATTTGTATAAGTGTGTGTGTGGTGTCAGCATGCACTTGAGGTGTGTATTTGCTTGTGTGTGACTGTGACCTTTATGATTACACAGAGGATGCTAGAACTGGCAGCTCAGCCTTTTCCTTGCAGCTGGGGAAACAGAGAGACAATGCAGCGTGCAGGCATCCGTCTCCCATTCCTGTTGCTGAAGCTCATTGAGAACATATGGATATCTTCTGCTCCTGCACTGATCCTTCTGTTTCCGGTCTGTTGACCACAGCAGTCGCACTCCGGATCAGAAATGGCTTTCCCCACAGGGAGGAAAGACTCTAAACGTTGAGTTTCAGGTCCAGTGGTTTATTTTTGGATTCTGCCGGGCCCAGTGCCATGATTTAAACAAATCTTCTGAAGAGGATGGATAAGGTTTCTCACAACCTTCCTCGTCATTTATTTCTGCTTCATCTACCTCTCTACCCGATTTTGTTCCATCCTTACCTCCTTGTTTATTGTTCCGTATCGCAGCTATCGTCCATTTCCTCTACCCTTACCCGACCTCTTTTATCTTCCCTTCCCGTGAATCCTTGTTCACGTCACGAACTCCTCTCTCTTCCTATCCATTACTGCTCATCTCCCTTTCATCTTTTCAGCAATCATTTTGTCCTTACTAACCTCTCATATATGTATGCCTCCATGGGCATACTTCCTTGCTTCCTTCCTTATTCACTCCCTCCCTTTCCTTACCGTCCATCACTTTTTGACTTCCTTTGTTTGTCAGTCTGAGCTTCCGGGAATTCATCTGGAGGAAGTCTTGCTATCCGGACTTGATAACACCTCACCTCCACTCTGTTTTACAGTACAACTCCAGAAAGTATGAGATCCATAAAATAATGCATATACACTGAACAAAAATATAAACGCAACACTTTTGTTTTTGCTCTCATTTTTCATGAGATGAACTCAAAGATCTAAAACATTTTCTATTCACACAAAATAACCATTTATCTCAAATATTGTTCACAAATCTGAAAGAATGTGTGATAGTGAGCACTTCTCCTTTGCCGAGATAATCCATCCCACATCACAGGTGTGGCATATCAAGATGCTGATTAGCATGATTATTGCACAGGTGTGCCTTAGGCTGGCCACAATAAAAGGCCACTCTGAAACGTGCAGTTTTGCTTTATTGGGGGGGTCCGAAAACCAGGCAGTATCTGGTGTGAGAGGTAGGGTTAGGGTTAGGGGTAGGGGTAGGGGTACGGGTAGGGTTAGGGTAATGTTGTGAATCGAGTGGCCTGTGTTCGTCGTCCATAACATACGCCTGCCCATACCATAACCCCACCACCACCATGGGCCACTCGATTCACAACATTACCCCTACCCCTAATCCTAACCCTACCCCTCACACCAGATACTGACTGGTTTTCGGACCCCCCCAGGACCCCCCTAATAAAGCAAAAATACACGTTTCAGGGTGGCCTTTTATTGTGGCCAGCCTAAGGCACACCTGTGCAATAAACATGCTGTCTAATCAGCATCTTGATATGCCACACCTGTGAGGTGGGATGGATTATCTCGGCAAAGGAGAAGTGCTCACTATCACAGATTTGTTTCAGATATGTTGTGTAAATAGAAAATGTTTCAGATCTTTGAGTTCATCTCATGAAAAATGGGAGCAAAAACAAAAGTGTTGCGTTTATATTTTTGTTCAGTGAAGAATATAAGATGTATATATATATGCACTGGATAATGCATCTTTAGAGTAATTTAGGAAATAGGCTAAATGTCTTTCTTGCCATACAGTATGCCATTCTCCCATCACTCTACTATAAAATCAAGCTACAGCCAATGTTTAAACATTGCCTCTCACATTTAATCATCAATTTTCTGACGACTTTTCACTTTTACTTCTTACATGTTGAACACAAATACCTGTACTTTCTACTTCTTACATGTTGAACGCAAATACCTGTACTTTCTACTTCTTACATGTTGAACCCAAATACCTGTACTTTCTACTTCTTACATGTTAATAATAATTCCTTATATTTATTATAGCGCTTTTCCAGATGCTCAAAGCGCTTTACAAATACACATTACACATATCATACATGCAATGGTCATGTACTATGGACAATACCCATCCATCCATCCATCCATCCATCTTCTCCCGCTTATCCGTGGTCGGGTCGCGGGGGTAGCAGTTCCAGCAGAGAGCCCCAAACTTTCTTTTCCCTGGCGACATCAACCAGCTCTGACTGGGGGATCCCAAGGCGCTCCCAGGCCAGCGAAGAGATATAATCCCTCCACCTGGTCCTAGGTCTACCCCTTGGTCTCTTCCCAGCTGGACGTGCCTGGAACACCTCCCTAGGGAGGCGCCCAGGTGGCATCCTAACTAGGTGCCCGAACCACCTCAACTGGCTTCTTTCGACGCGAAGGAGGAGCGGCTCAACTCCGAGTCCCTCCCTGATGACCGAACTTCTCACCTTATCTCTAAGGGAGACACCAGCCACCCGGCGGAGGAAACCCATCTCGGCCGCTTGTATCCGCGATCTCGTTCTTTCGGTCATGACCCATCCTTCATGACCATAGGTGAGGGTAGGAACGAAAATGGCCCGGTAGACAGAGAGCTTTGCCTTCCGGCTCAGCTCCCTTTTCGTCACAACGGTGCGGTAAAGCGACTGCAATACCGCTCCCGCTGCTCCGATTCTCCGGCCCATCTCACGCTCCATTGATCCCTCACTCGAGAACAAGACCCCGAGATACTTGAACTCCTTCACTTGGGGTAAGGACTCATTCCCTACTTGGAGTGGACAGTCCATCGGTTTCCTGCTGAGAACCATGGCCTCAGATTTGGAGGTGCTGATCCTCATCCCAGCCGCTTCACACTCGGTTGCGAACCGATCCAGTGAGTGCTGAAGGTCGCAGACCGATGAAGCCATCAGAACCACATCATCTGCAAAAAGCAGTGGTGCAATCCTTAGTCCACCGAACTGCAGACCCCCCCCCCACGACTACGCCTCGAAATCCGATCCATGTATATTACAAACAGGATTGGTGACAAAGCGCAGCCCTGGCGGAGGCCAACCCTTACCGGAAATGGGTCCGACTTACTGCCGAGGACCCGGACACAGCTCTCGCTTTGGGAGTACAAAGATTGGATGGCCCTGAGTAGAGACCCCCTCACCCCATACTCCCGCAGCACCTCCCACAGTACCTCCCGGGGAACCCGGTCATACGCCTTCTCCAAGTCTACAAAACACATGTAGACCGGATAAGCGTACTCCCAGGCCCCCTCCAGGATCCTTGCGAGAGTAAAAAGCTGATCCGTCGTTCCACGACCAGGACGGAATCCGCATTGTTCCTCCTCAATCTGAGGTTCGACAATCGGCCTGACCCTCCTTTCGAGTACCTTGGAGTAAACTTTCCCGGGGAGGCTGAGTAGTGTGATGCCTCTGTAATTGGCACACACCCTCTGATCCCCCTTTTTGAAAAGGGGGACCACCACCCCGGTCTGCCACTCCTTCGGTACTGTTTCCGACTTCCAGGCAACGTTGATGAGACGTGTCAACCATGACAGTCCCTCAACACCCAGAGCCTTCAGCATTTCCGGGCGGATCTCATCCACCCCCGGGGATTTGCCACTGTGGAGTTGTTTGACGACCCCAGTGACCTCCCCCCGGGAGATTGGCGTTGATCCCCCGTCATACTCCAGCTCTGCCTCTAACATAGAGGGCGGAGTTGTCGGGTTCAGGAGTTCCTCAAAGTGTTCCTTCCAACGCCCCAACACTCCATCAGTTGAGGTCAACAACGTCCCATCCTTACTGTACACAGCTTGGATGGTTCCCTGCTTCCCCCTCCTGAGGTGTCGGACAGTTTTCCAGAACAACTTTGGTGCCGCCCGAAAGTCCTTCTCCATGTCTTCTCCGAACTTCTCCCACACCCGCTGCTTTGCCTCGGCCACGGATGAGGCTGCTGCCCTTCGGGCCTGTCGGTACCTTGCAACTGCCTCGGGAGTCCCCCGGGATAACAAATCCCTGAAGGCCTCCTTCTTCAGTCGGACGGCTTCCCTGACCACCGGTGTCCACCAGGAGGTTCGAGGGTTACCGCCCCTTGAGGCACCTAGGACCTTGAGACCACAGCTCCCCGCCGCGGCTTCGGCAATAGAGGCTTTGAACACCGACCACTCTGGTTCAATGTCCCCAACCTCCACAGGAATGCCCGAAAAGCTCCGCCGGAGGTGTGAGTTGAAGGCCTCCTGAACTTGGGCCTCCTCCAGACGTTCCCAGTTCACCCGAACTACACGTTTGGGCTTACCAGGTCTATCCAGAGGCTTCCCCCGCCACTCGACCCAACTCACCACCAGATGGTGATCAGTTGACAACTCCGCCCCTCTCTTTACCCGAGTGTCCAAAACATACGGCCTCAGGTCCGATGATACGATAACGAAATCGATCATGGACCTTCTGCCTAGGGTGCTCTGGTACCACGTACACTTATGAGCATCCTTATGTTCGAACATGGTGTTTGTTATGGCCAATCCATGACTAGCACAGAAGTCCAGTAACAAACCACCACTCCGGTTCAGATCAGGGGGGCCGTTCCTCCCAATCACGCCCCTCCAAGTGTCTCCATCATTGCCCAAATGTGCGTTGAAGTCTCCCAGCAAGACTAAGGAGTCCCCTTCAGGAGCCCCATACAGGACTCTTTCCAGGGTCTCCAAGAAGGCCGAATACTCTGAACTGCTGTTGGGTGCATAAGCACACACAACAGTCAGAGTTTTCCCCCCCATAACCCGCAGGCGTAGGGAGGCGACCCTCTCGTCCACTGGGGTAAACTCCAACAACGAAGCACCTAACCGGGGACTTGTGAGTATCCCCACACCCGCCCGGCGCCTCACACCGTGAGCAACTCCGGAGAAGAATAGAGTCCAACCCCTATCCAGAAGTAAGGTTCCAGAGCCGACGCTGTGCGTAGAGGTGAGCCCAACCAGATCCAACTGGTACCGCTCCACCTCCCGCACAAGCTCCGGCTCCTTCCCCCCCAGAGAGGTGACGTTCCACGTCCCCAAAGCCAGCTTCTGCCGCCCGGGTCTGGTCCGTCGAGACCCTCCGCTTTCACTGCCACCCTTCTGGCAGCGCACCCGACCCCATCGATGTTTCCCGTAGGTGGTGGGCCCGCGGGACGGAGAAGCGGAGGTGTTGCCCACGTTGCCTTTTCGGGCTGGGCCCGGCCGGGCTCCGTGGGCAAGCCCGGCCACCAGACGCTCGCCGACGAGTCCTCCTTCTGGGCCTGGCTCCAGAAGGGGACCCCGGGCTTCCTCCGGGCCGGGTATCCTCACTTCTTGTTCTTATTTCTTTCATGAGGTCTTTTGAACCAATCTTAGTCTGGCCCCTTGCCTGAGACCAATTTGCCATGGGAAACCCTACCAGGAACACAAGGTTCCAGACAACACAGCCCCCAGGTTCATCAGGGCACACAAACCTCTCTACCACGGTAAGGTGCTGGTTCTTCAGAGAGGCAATACCCACAGAAGCAAATCGGGGTGAAGTGTCTTGCCCAAGGACACAAGGGCCTGACGCAGTGGCGGCAGGAGCGGGTTTCAAACTGGAGTTCCCCAGCACCCCCCTTGATCTGAGATCAGATGCACAGACCACTGCGCCACCCGTCCTGGAACTGTTGAACCCAAATACCTGTACTTTCTACTTCTCCACATTTTCCAAACAGGCTGGTTCCTTTAGTTTGAATGTGTGTTTGGTGCGTGATTATTATTATTTAGAGTCATTGCGTGCCTATTGATTTGAACACGATCCGTGTATCCATCACTTCCTGGTCTTCTCAAAAGAAGAGGGACCAATGGAAACGTTGTCATGTTGCCGTTGTTCAGCATGGAAACATTCATTAGCTAACAATGACATCATTGTTCTATTAATATAAAGGGAGGTCAGGTACTCTTTGAAACAGCTGGTAGTTATGGGTACTTTTTACTTAAGTACACTTCAAAGCCCTCTTTACTTTGACTTGAGTAAAGAAGTTTAGTCAGTACTTCTACTTTTACCAGAGTATTTTTAAACATGAGTATCTGTCAGTGGCGAACCGTCAGGGCCTTCAAGGTATTCAGAGAATACCCTGGAACACTCAGATAAAAAAAAATCGATTTAATTATATAGATACAATATATATATATATCTGTATATAAAATGAATAAATGAGAATGGTATCTGCGTTGTTGATCTGTAATATTACAGTGTTACGTTGATTTGTTTGTCCTTCTCGGACCATGCACAACGCATTTCAGTGGGTTTGTGTTAGAAAAGAAAGCAACCAATCAGATCTTGTTCTGGGTCTCTGGGTAGAATATCCTTCAACCAAGGTATTCTACATCCTTGATAGAATACCCTGGCCGTTGCACTGAATGAGAGCGTACGTTTGGACTGACAGTTTCATTTCATTTCATTTCAAACCTTTATTTATCCAGATTGGTCCCATTGAGATCATAGATCTCTTTTTCAAGGGAGACCTGCAGCATATAGGTTCCACATGAAACATAAAACAATAAAGGACATTATACATTATATTTACAGGATACATAGTTATTTACATTTACAAGTGCCCATTGTATCAGCAAGCATTTCATTTACCCTAGCTTTAAAAACATGCAGAGGAATGAGATTGCTCAGTTTCAATTCTTGCTGAAGATTGTTCCAAGCAAGTGGAGCTGCGCACATAAAAGCTGTCTTACCTTGCTCTTGGCACATCTAACAAGACCACATCATGTGACCTCAGACAATAGCTGCTTGCAACTCTCTGTGTTATCAGCGAGCAGATATAATACGGGAGTTTACCCAACATAGCTTTATAAATAAAAGTGTACCAGTGACTGAGCCTCCGTACAGTAAGTGATGGCAAACCTGCCTTGGTATACAGGGTACAGTGATGTGTAAGCGCTTTACAATTTGTGACAAATCTCAGAGCACTGTGATACGCAGCATCCAATTTGCTCAGGTAATTGCCAGGTGCATTCATATACAACAAATCCCCATAGCCCAGCACAGGTAAAAAGGTCACAGAGCCTTTTCCTGGCCTCAAGCGAGAAACAGGACTTGTTTCTGTAAAAGAACCCTAACCTAACCCTCAGTTTTTTAAGCAGGTTATTGACATGAAGTTTAAAAGAGAGACAATCATCAAGCCAGATACCAAGGTATTTATAACAAGTAACAACTTCAAGTTTTGTTCCTTGCGTAGTTACAATATCTAAAACAGGCTCTGGTGTCTTTTTAGCTTTTGAAAAGAGCATTACCTTGGTTTTATCCACATTTAAAAGAAGCTTTAATTCAGAGAGCTGAGTCTGAATAGTGTTAAAAACAGCTTGTAATTTAACAACAGCCTCCTGAATGGAGGGACCTGCACAGTACATCACAGTATCATCCGCATAAAAATGTAAAGTAGCTTCATCCACATTTTCACCTACACTGTTGATATATATATGGAGAATAAAAGTAGTCCTAAAACAGAACCTTGTGGTACACCATTAGAAATGTTTAACCACTCAGAAGACAGCCCATCAAAATGAACACATTGGGACCTTTCAGAGAGGTAGTTCACAAACCACCCCACTGCATTGCTGGATATGCCAATACTGAGTAGCCTCTGCTTTAAAATGCAATGATCAACAGTGTCAAACGCTTTGGATAGGTCAATAAACAGAGCTGCACAACTCTGCTTATTATCTAAAATAGTAGTAATGTCATTTTCCACTTTCATTGTGGCAGTGATGGTGCTGTGTATCTTTCTGAATCCTGACTGATGTTTAGACAGGATGTCATTTGTACATAAAAACTCCTTTACTTGTTCACTCACTTAGCGTTCGAGCACCTTAGCCAGAACTGACAATTTAGAGATTGGCCTATAGTTATTTAAAATAGTTGCCTCCCCTCCTTTCAGTAAAGGCAAGACATAAGCAGACTTCCATACTTTTGGAATTGTGTTCGTGCTGAGGGAGAGGTTAAAAAGAGAAGTAAGAGGTGGAGCAATAAAATCTGAAGCTATCTTTAAAAAGAAAGGTTCTAAGTTGTCCGGGCCAGCCGGTTTCCTAGGATCTAACTTGGATAATGCTTCATCAATCAATCAATGTTTATTTATATAGCCCAATATCACAAATGTTACATTTGTCTCAGTGGTCTTCACAGTGTGTACAGAATATCAGTATGACAATATGACACCCTCTGTCCTTAGACCCTCACATCGTACAAGGAAAAACTTCCAAAGAAAACCCAGTTTAAAGGGAACATGGGAGAAACCTCAGGGAGAGCAACAGAGGAGGGATCCCTCTCCCAGGACGGACAGACATGCAATAGATGCCGTGTGTAAATTGAGAAGATAATACATTTGCAACATAGGTAGTCCAGATGTTTGGAAATGCATGTGTATAATAGGAAGATGAATCCACGAGGATATCCATCCAGGACCGATGATCCAGGACCACAGCCACGACTCAAGATCCAGCGCTCGCGATCCAGGACACAAGACCGCAGGATCATCCATGACTCCGGATCCCAGCGTATATAGACACCAAAAGGAAAGACATTTGGGGAAGCTGGGTTCATCGGAACATGAGAGTACACAGGTACAGACAGCGAGAAGGAAGAAGTAAGATGTCCCCCGACAAACTAAGCCTATATCAGCAAAACTAGGGGGCTCATGAACAATACCAATGGTTAAAGGAGTAAAACTGAAAGGGTTTTCCAGACCACATTGTTCAGAGTCAAGGATTGGAGCGTTCACAGGAGCCACACAGCCAAACAGAGAGCCACAAGACACAAAATGCTCATTAAAGCAATTTAGCATAGTAGCCCTGTCTGATATAATGCCAGATGCTGTGGTAAGGCACGGAGGTAGCTCATTTGGGATATCACCAGTGGAAATCGATTTTATGGCTTTCCAAAATGTCCTAGGATTATTCATGTTTTCTGTGGTAACCGACAAATAGTACTTTGATTTAGCACTTTTTATTTGAGATTTGAAGCTATTTCTTAGCTGCCTAAAACGCAGCCATTCTACCTCTGAGCCTGATTTCCTAGCCTTAGCCCGAGCATTATTTCTCTCATGAAGGAGACTGGACAGCTCAGCAGAAAACCAGGGATTGTTTCGTCCCTTCACTCTAAATTTACGCAGAGGTGCATGTCTATCTATAATTTTCATAAAACCAAGATAAAAATAAGACCATGCAGTTTCTACATCAGCAGACAGATCGATTCTACCCCAATCAAAATCAAACAGATCATGTAAAAAACCCTGCTCCACAAAGTGTTTTTTGTCTCTCTTTGTGATGACACGTGGTTTAACCTTTTGGACCTTAGTGTCCCTAATTGTGGCTACAACACAGTGGTCACTCACATCATAAGCAAATACTCCCACAGATGAGTTTGATCAACCAATCAGATATTGATTTGTAGCCAATGGGCGTGTTCTTTCAGAGTTCCCCTCGGTTCCAGAGTGTTCTAGAAGGCCCGCTAGTTAACTCGCTCGAGACAGAGGATCTAGATGAATGCGACAAATTCATGAATGAGAAGCAATTCATGCCGTTTTATTGTTTTTAACGTTGAAATGACAAGTTTTGTTTTGTTTTTTTTTATAAATGTTTTATTGACCATTTTTATACAAAAGCTCGTTGAAGATATCATCAACTTATCAACATAAGTGCAAGACATTCATTCACAATAAGACAAACATAACTGTACATCCAATAAGAGCCGATGGGAGAAAAAAAAGCATAAAGGCACAAAAACATTTGAGAAGCATTAAGCTTACTTAAAATAATAACCATTTGGAAATGTCATTGCAAATCTTTATAGACATGTTACAAGATTGTATTTTCCTAAGGGACAGAAAAAAGGACTTGAACTCATTTATGAAACAGGGAAAGGAGGGCTTGCCTCCTCTTCATTTACTGCAATGTAAATGGTATTTACCCAAAATAATAATTATATTTACCAAATCACATATGGGAGAATCCAAATTATCAATATAAAATGTGATATATTTTGAAGGCCGGAATGTTTGTTAATTTAAGTAACAACCAATCTCTCACATTCGACCAAAACAATTTAAAAAAAGGGCATGAGAAAAATAAATGTTCCAACGATTCATCAGATAAATTACAAAAGGAATATGGTTCCACTTCAAATTTAAATCTTCAATTTAAAAAAGTAGAAACCGGGTAGATTTTATGAACAATTTTAAGTTTTTAAGAGTTTATTTTGCTTTAGGAGAAATAGGTCATTTTATAAAATAAGATAGAGCTTTTTCCATTACAGATAAAGTGTCTAAATCGGTCCCTTGTGGAAATAAGCCTCTGTTCAAATTGTGAAAAATGTGGGATTTCAAAGAAGCATTGTTAGATTTGTTATTCTTTCCAAACTAGGTAAAACTGATACAACATCAGTAATACAGTAAAGTATTGTGAATCATTTCAATAACAGGAATTGCTTTACAGATTTTGTTAGAATCTTTAGCATTACACGTTATATTGTATTTCGTTGAAAAAGCCAAAACATCTAGCAGTTTACCATTGCAATCTAGTAAATCACTAACAAACCCCTCTCACGCCAATCACTCCTAAACCAGGATTTTCTGTTTATAATAATCACTCTATTGTTCCATAAAGTAGATCCATGAGGAGAAAAATTGTGGGTAAATATCATTTTCCAATAATGAAGTATCTGCTTATGAAAATTCAACAATTTGGTCGGAATCTTATTAACCTCAAAATCACATTTTAAAAGAAAATCAAACCCTCCTGGACATTTAAATATGGCCTTTGGAATATGGAACCACATGGATTCTGGCTGGGACAAAAAAGCTTTCAACCATTTTATTTTAATTGTTCCATTCATCGATTCAAAGTCTAAAGCTTAAATTCCGCCTTTATCATATTCTTTAACAAGCTGTGACTTTTTAATGTAGTGAGTTTTATTTCTCCACAAGAATTGGAAAATAATTGAGTTGTTTTTTTTAATATTGGCCGAAAAGACAAAACATGAGTGGCAAGGATAAATACGTTTAGATATACCTTCTGCTTTAGTAAGAAGAACTCTGCCAAAAATAGTAAGATCTCTAGTTAACCAACGACACATATCTGTTATACGGTTACAAATATTAAGATCTTCTCTCCTGATATAATTTGTAGATAATGTTATTCCTAAATATTTCACTTCAGGTACCACTCTAATAGAGTCAATAATGGAATCATCACATGCATGGGAGTAATTCACATTTTGAAAGATTAAGAGATGCTTTTGAAAAAATTGAAATTGTGTTAAGAGTTTCCTTTACCATGGATTTATTCTTTACGAAAATGGATGTGTCATCCGCAAATTGACTAATTTTAAATTCTTTGTCAAAGAGGGTAATGCCTAATATTTTGTGATTCTTTATAATAAGCGTTGTTAAAACTTGGGTGGGCAGAATAAATAATTTTGGGGAAATAGGGCAATGTTGGTGAAAAAGGTGAAATGTTCACCAAAACCCAGAAACCCAGAGTTTCCATTAAAAGGGAATGTTCACCAGTATCAAAAGCCTTGTAAAAATCCAGAAATAGTATGAGACCTTCAGTATCAATAAACTGCTGGTAATCGAGCATATCCAATATCAGTCTGGTATGGTTATGAATACTTCTGCCCTTAATAAAGGCTGATTGACATTCATCTACTAGTTGATTCGGACCTGAGTTTAACCTGTTAGCATCAACATATGCTAACAATTTGTAATCATTAGGGTAATAGGTCTCCAATTATCCAACAAAAGATTATTTTTATTTGGTTTTGGAATAGCTTGGTTTCACTTGACGTCACACCGCTGCGTTCTTTTGGCGCGAAATTCCATTGGAGGTCAGGAAGTAATTTTCTACAGAGGATCTAGCTGCGAAAATGCCGGTGTGTTGTGTAGTTTACGGTTTTTCCAATCGATCCGGCCGAGAGAAAAACAAGAGGTTTTACCGAGTGCCGAAGGTTGTCGTCCATAAAGCTGAGCAATTTAAGAAGCTAACCGAAGAACGCCGGGAAAAATGGCTTTCAAACCTACATCTGCGGTCGGGAGTATCAGAGTCGTCTAATGCACGTGTCTGCAGCGACCACTTCATCAGAGGTATTAGCTAACTTGGTTTTTGTGGCTTTGTTTATGTATTATTGGGTTGTGGTTAAATGCTTATTTACTTAGTAATACTGATCATGTTTAAGTTACCTGTAGTCTAATATGGACTTTGTTGGGACTTTTTAGGGTGCCCTAGCGCGTTGGGTGACGTTGAGTCGGTAGACTGGGCTCCCACTATTAGCCTCGGTTACCACGGTTACCACACAACAAGTAAGCCCAGATCAGAGGCATCTCTTTCGACGAGAGCAGAGGATGGAGCTCAAGGAAGACCAACAAAGACAATCAGAATGTGCAGACGCTTTGTTGGATCTCCTGCAGACAACCGAGAGCCCAGAACCGACGCAGCCCCGGTCTGACAGCCCTCAACCAGAGGACACCAGTGGGATATTAAATGACCAACAAGGTAAATTAACCACCAGCATTATTATTAAAGATTACAAAATGTGTGATTGTCAGAAAATCAATGCAAACTTTGAATTGGTTTAGAAAATAGAGTCCTAACTTGAGAATCTGCAATAATTGGAACAGAGAACTTGCATGTCTGTAAAAAGGTTGTCAAAAAGATAACTTCACAACAATTCACATTCATATTTGACTATTTTAAATAACTAATTATGCTTGCTACTGCTGTATGCAGATGCAGGATGCCAGACTGATTTAACGATGGAGGACATCGAGAGGATGGAGGAACACAACAGAGCTGGGAGATCTTCGGACAAAGGCACTGGACACAAAGTTCAACCAGGAGTCCTTTGAGAACAACGAAAAAAAGACAAAGTTTTACACCGGGCTCCCGAACTTCTTAGTTTTACACAGGAAGTTGTAATATAGGTTGTTCAACTGTGTGAGCCCTACATCACTTGTGGCCCTATGTCTGTGCTCTCCAAATTTGAACAGTTCATTTTAGTTTTGCTGAGGCTGAGACTAAATCTCCCTCTGAAAGATTTGGCTTTCAGGTTTAACATCTCTCTCTCCACTGCTTCTAGAATTTAGCATACGTTAATTGACATACTTCATGAGAGTACAGCATTTATAATTGAGTGGCCAGAGCGACATGTACTTCAAGCTACAATGCCAATGGGATTCAGACAGGCATTTGGATGTAGAGTTGCTGTGATTGACTGTTTTGAAGTTTTTATTGAGAGGCCCTCTAATTTACTAGCTTGAGCACAAACATGGTCCACAAGCATCACCATACTGTTAAATCTCTGATTGGTGTTGCTCCCCAAGGCTATGTCACTTTCATATCTTGTGCCTGGGGAGGAAGAGTTAGTGATACACAGATCACAATACAGAGTGGGCTCCTAAAAAACCTGTTACCTGGAGATATTGTCCTAGCAGACCGTGGGTTCGATATTGGCAATAGTGTGGGATTTTACTGTGCTTCACTAAAGATGCCTGCATTCACCAGGGGGAAAAAATCAGCTGTCAGCATACAAGGTGGAAGAGACAAGAAAAATAGCTAATCTTCGTATTCATGTCGAAAGAGTCATAGGATTAGTCAGAAGAAAATATCAGATTCTGCAAAGCAGGGCTGTGCCCATAGAGCACATGCTAACAACACCAGGTGAGGCACTAGCATCAATTGACAAGATTGGGGTTATTTGCTGTGCCTTGTCTAATCTGTCAGTGTCTGTCGTCCCATTGGAGTAAAGTCATGGAGCTGTAGTCTTGTAAATAAGAAACCATGTATTATTCAGTATCATTTCATCTTTTCAGTAAACATCTTTTTGTGTTCAAACATCTTGTGTTCAAGTCTTTTCAGTAAACATCTTTTTGTGTGTTGTAAATTGTGTAGCCCTACTCAATATACAACTTTCCTCTACATTCAGGCTTAATTCATTCAACAATATTCTAGAGATGACAATTGGTCTGGTGACGCTCCCATGTATGGCCATTGAGGGTTATTGTAAATGTGAATAAGAAACCATGTATTATTCAGTCTTCTTAGTATCATTTAATCTTTTCAGTAAACACATTTTTTACAAAAGCAATATATCACACAGCCCTACTTCCTCTCGTGAGTGTGGTCGTGAATATGAAGGTGCTGTAATGCAGGTTAACGAGCTGCCACTGTGCAAATAATAATGCAACAAGGACAGAACCACAACTTCCGGGACCAGGACGGACCACAGGTGCTGGTGCACGCCTTCTCTCCCTCCTGATCATCTTGCAACTGAAACTGAAAAATGGAACAGCAGACAGGGAGAGGAGGCTTTTAGTCACCTGATAGTTATGCACTATCATGTTGTTGTGGAAAAAAATGAGCACACCAACTCTTTATGACTTTTACCTCTCCTGTAAATTGCTGTCACACACAAAGTAGTTGAAAGCTTCCAGGCTTTTATACGCTTTCATTTGGCTAGCCGTGTAGTAGGAGGTATGAAAGACGAGGTAGCTGGTGATATCCATCGCCTCGACAGCGGGCAAATCGGATAAATCACGACAAAAGTCGTTCTTTTTCAGCTGATACTTATCGTATCCGATGTGTGCTGTGATTTGTTCACGATATCTGCGGCGTGCAGGTTAATTTCATTGTTTGACATAGTCGGTGTCCTCCATGATTCCTGCGTTGATGAATGATTTTTTCGTGTTGCACAGGACGATTTTAAAAGCAATGTATTTCTACTGGTAACGTGTTTCGTGCCTGCAGGCTGCAGTACGTCTTTTTCTCCGGTCGGGTCGTGGAAGACCGGAAGCTGTGTGGTTCATAAAAACATGTTCTTACTCAATATCAAGCCACAATCATTGCTTTTATATTAAATCGTATAATTTCGGACTTTTGTTGCCGTCTGTGAGGAAAATAAATGGGGCTCAGAGCCTCAGGATACTGAAATCTGTATTTTTAAATATTTTTTTCCTTCTAATTTGTTATTCTTTTCAAAATAACACACTGTTACCAATAACACACAATTATCCTTGCTTTTATTTATTGGTTTAATTCCATAATCTCTGGCTTTTTTGGTGTCCGTCAGGAACTGAATTTCAAAATAAAAATAACCGGAAACAGACGTAGGCCTGTAAGGGACATTTCGAGCATCATTGCGATTGTCAACATTTTTGAGTTTAGGATGGCCGAAAACACTACACTACCCATAATCCCCAGCTATCGTTTTGGACTACAGTTCCCGTAAGGTTACGCAGAGCGTCAAACAGCTGTGTGAAATGGAACGAAACCACGCCAGATTATCCAAAACTGGAATCGAACACCCCCCCAGAACTACACATGCTGGCTATTGTGCTTCGCAAAATGTTCTATGGGACGTCTCTACTGAACGTTTTCGTTTTCCCCACAATTAGAAGTTGCCAGTATTAAACACATTGGTGTTATCAAATGTAAAACATATAATTAATAAATGGGTGAAAATCACTTGTGTCCATAATGCGCAGCATTATATTAATGCCGTATACCCACATGACAGCTCATTGCTACTTTGTAATTCTACTCCACTACAATTCAGAGGTTAACCTGGTATTTTTACTCCACTGCATTTATTTGAGTTACTTTGCAGATTCTGATTAATGATGTGAAATATAAACAACCCTTAAATCAGACTTTAGTTACACCTGAGTAAAATTCAGGTAAGGTGATTGTCAAGTGCCAACAATCAGGAGAGATATTTGATAGTTGGTGCTTGAGAAGACTAAACATGTATCTGCAATTGACATGAATGGAAACAAGTAATAAAATATATTCATTACTCGTTATTCTCTACTAATAGTTCATTAAAGACTGTATATTATGGCTATTTTGCACATCCCTTTCAAGATTTTCAAAGGTTTATTGACATATCATACACAACTACGGTGTAGTTATGCAATGAATGAAAAACTTGGGTCACAGGTTCCTCAACAGTGCAAATACATATCTATCAATATGTGTGTACCTCCACCATTAAACTGTCATATTCTGCACATTTCTTATTCTATCTACATACATAAGAGCATAATTAATGTGTATAATATCAGTTAAAATAAGTGCTTCAACATAGTTAACATTGCAGGAAAGCAATATATTAGACGTTAAGTACTTTGTCAGGCTTAATATTTAATATTTAATGTTTAAATAAAGGTTAATCCGTTGTTCTGTTTTGCACCTCCTCCTATTAATATCTGTGTACATCCTGCACGAAACTGTTTTATTGGAGAGATCACTTATAATATCTTCTTGATTTTTTATATTCTATATTTCTATATTTATACTTTCCCCCTATGAAAGTATGTACTCTGTACAATAATTCAATAACGTGCTTTAACCACTAGGAGGTGCACACAGGTGCACACAGCCATAATAACTTTGTATTATAGTGTACAACATCTGAAGATGTATAGTTTTATTCATGCTTTCACATCATTTTACAGCATATTGCTATACTATTTCACACTCAGTATTTACATTCTTACATTCAAAGAAAATCAGTAATATCTTTAAAAACTACAGTCCTTTTCTCTCAGCTGTGCACCGTTATGGTGTAAATATAACCTATCTATGAATTAGATCCAATATAAAAGTCAGCCGAATTAGTGTTGATACTGCAAGGAGACGTATTGTGTGAAGAGAAATTGAAGATGTTGTTTAATTGTTGATATATTTATGATCCACGTCAAGTATTCAGTTTCGGCGCCATTTCTTCCAGTTTTTCCGAAGGTCTTCTCATCAGGGCGCTATAAATAAAGAAAGTTCTACGGCAGATCTTTAATATGTAATGCAGCCGAACCGTGTATTACAATGCCGTTATGTGATGACTTTCAAAGAGAAAAGCAAGAGCACTCGGAATTCAGTATTATTTTATACTTTTAAAATGTTTTCCGGATTTCATATAATATAAACACCAAATCCCAGCATGCATTGCGGCTAACACATCCAATCAACGAGCTTCAAACCATAGCTGAGGATCTTGGGTAATCGCTCGAAATGCCTACGTCTGTTTCCTGTTATATTTATTTTGAAATTCAGTTCCTGACGGACGCCAAAAAAGCCCGAGATTATGGAATTAAACCAATAAATAAAAATAAGGATAATTGAGTGTTATTGGTGAGTAAATAGCAGTGTGTTATTTTGAAAAGAAGAACAAATTAGAAGGAGAAAAATATTTAAAAATACAGATTTCAGTATCCTGAGGCTCTGAGCCCATTTATTTTCCTCACAGACGGCAACAAAAGTCCAAAATTATACGATTTAAAATAAAAGCAATAACTGTGGCTTGATATTGAGTAAGAACATGTTTTTATGAACCACACAGCTTCCGGTCTTCCACGACCCGACCGGAGAAAAAGATGTGCTGCAGCCTTCAGGCACGAAACACGTTACCAGTAGAAATACATTGCTTTTAAAATCGTGCTGTGCAACACGAAAAAAAGGGGCAAATCGTGATGGTGAACACGAATCAATAGATTCAAAATCATGTTTGTGAACACGAAATGCCGTGAGACTGGGTTGGAACTTCAGCATGAGGACCGAAAACCTGCTCCCTGTCCCTCCAGTTAATTACTGCGATGTTTTTCACGTTATTCCGGGTCTACTCTATTGTTGTCAATCAGCGCGAAGCCTTCCTTCAGAAAAGCTCTCTTCCCCTTTCTCCTGGCTTCTTGAACCAGTGGCCACAGCTTGGAGCGAGCCTCCCGCTCCTCCTTGGAGAAATCTTCTTTGAAACGAATGTGTATCTCGCTGCAGACTCTCGCATCTTTGGGCTTTTTCCAGATCTCGTCACGAACAGTCTTCATCCCGAACTGAATGATGATTGACCTCGGTGTGTTGTTGGAAGTAGCTGCATTACCCTTCATACCCAGCCGATGGACAGTGTCTACTGAGTCACGCAGCTTTTCCACAGACAGCGGAACAACTCTAGTGAGTATCCCGATCACAGCTTCTCTCGTGTTTTCTCCTTCTCTTTCAGGCAGACCATTCATCCTCAGATTCCACCTCCGTTTGTAGCGGGCTTGCTCCTCGCCAGACTTACGTAGTAAAGTCTGGCTTCTTTCAGAAGATCATCAAACTCTTTCTGAAGAGCAGAAATGTCTTTCTTATGATCTTTAGCTGCTTCAATGTTTGCTTCAATGCGTTTTTCAAACTTTCTTAACAGCTCTGTCTGTTCATCCATTTTTCCGGATAAGACTTGTCTTGCCTGGAGAATGGTGCTGCTGCTATCCTCTGCCCTTTGTGTTTCGCCATGAACCTTTGATTTCTTTGGATTCGGTCCTTTAGTTGGTGTGTGGTCCCAATTTATGTTGTGTCGCTTAGAGTTGTCCGCTTCCATGTGCTCAATATCCGAGTCGTCACACGCCTCACGGAGAACTTTTAAGTTGTAATCGTGGTCGGTCATGCTAGCAGGCACTTTATGTCAAAAGTGTTGGTAACTGAAGAGATAAAGTAAAATGTGACTATTTAAGCTTCTGTAATAACTTAAAGTGTATCATGAATAAGCTATTGCCTGTCAGTTTTGCAGTCAAGGACTCAAATCTTAACTTTTTCTACGAGCCTGTAACCTTGCTGCTTCTCACTCCGCCATCGTCAGGTCTGTCAATTCAAATGACAAGTGCAACAGGTGAAGATGAAGTTGTTGACAATTCAGTGAAAAGATGGACATTATTATGCCGCGCGGGGTGTGTGTGTGTCTACAGAAGGTCCAGTTGTGGTAGACACGGTTCGCCACTGGTATCTGTACTTCTACTTGAGTAAAGGATGTGCGTCCTTTTGCCATCTCTGACTAAGCAAAATGCCAGCCACCCTCGGGAGAAAACCCATTTTGACTGCTTGAATCCATGATCTCGTTCTTTCAGTAAAGACTCACCCTTCATGTCCATAGGTGAGAGTGGCAACGAAGATGGACCAATAGATTGAGAGCTTTGCCTTCTAGTTTAGCTCTCTCAACAGTGAAGTAAAAGCGACTGTAATACCGCTTCAATTCTCCGTCCCATCCCACGCTCCATTGTTCCCTCACTCGATAACAAGACCTGAAGGATCTCCTTCACTTGGGGTAACACATTTATTCACATCGAATTAGTTTTCAGTTTTTTCTGTACTTTGAAATGCATGCATTAAATAAACAAACGAGCTGAGGACCAAAATGCAAAACACGGGAAACCAGGGATAGTCGGTAACCAGCTTTATTGAAGGCAATATGCTGGTGGGAGACAAAACGGCAGATAGGAGGCAAAGGGCTGGTCGGGGACAGGCGAGGGTTCCAGGAGAGGGTTCCAGGAGAAAGCAGGACGGGAGTCGGTACAGAACGGGTCAGGGAGCAGGCAAGGCAGGCTGGTCAGGGACAGGCAGGGTCGAAACCGGGAGAGCAATCTGGAGGGTAATGCGGGAAAGACTGGCATGCTGCAAAGTCCGATCTGGCACTGAGGTGAAAGTGAAGTGGGCCTAAATACGAATGGAGCTGATGGGTGCAACAGAGCGAGAGAAAGAGACAGGGTCTGACTACCAAGGAATGTTAATGCAGAAAATAGGTGAGTGAGAAAGCAGACTGTGACAGAATAGGGTTTAACGCACCGCTACCTTTCGGACCTGGGAGTTTTCTAAATGTAAAAGTAATTAATTGTAAGGGCAAAATTCATGAAGCGTCTCTTTAAATACTCAAACGGTTTCATAAGTGTCATTATTCTGTTAGTAAATGTCTTAAGATGCCTCAGTTAATTAACTCTAATGATGTTTCGAAATAGGTTTTAATTATGACGCCAGCAATCAATTTGTCAGAGGTATTATTTTTCTAAAAGAAGAGTGAAAATGTTGAGCACACACACACACACACACACACACACACACACACACACACACAGAGGCCATATGTTTATATTCTCATTATCTCTCTTTGCAAGTAAACGTTGTAGGGCAGTCGGTTAGTTCCTAAATACTGGAATCTGATCTTGCAGACATGATAGTAATCATCACTCTAAAGAGCTTAGCTAAGCTGCTTTTACACATGATCAGCGCTACTGCGAGCTGAGAGAAGTACTACACACACACTTCCATCCATTTCCCAACCCAAACGCTTTGCTGCCAATCCCTGACAAGTGAAACAATCATTTAGTCTTTTATTTTTCTTCTGTGTAATTAAACATGTGGATCTGAGAAACACCTCAAACAATAATAAGAAATGTCTCTGTGATGGAGGATGAACTTGGCTTTACTTGGACTTATCATCTGTGTTGTTTTTTTCTAGGCCACGTTGCATATCTAAAGAGGATTACTTTTTAAACTCACAACAAGGAGAGAGTGCCCGACAGCACAACCCAAATATGAAGATTAATCTGTTTCCCCAGCCGAGACCCTCCTGTCCGCCAGAGGCAGGTGAAAGGGTCTGGTTCGATGTTTTCTCCTAACACCTTTGCTGCTCTGAACAACAATACGTTTGGGTCTCGCAGCACCCTCTCTGCTGATGAAAAATAGATGCTCCACATAAAATATAGATGCCACTGAAACGGTACTAGAAGTTTATATTACACACGAGTTCTGGTTGAAACCAATTTAAAAACTGTGATCAAGCGGCCTTGGATTAAAGACAGGAGAACTCTTTACACATGGGTGCTCAGAGACAATATGAAATGCAGGTTGGATATCTCTCTGAATGTACTGTATGTGTTCAACAGAATTACATTTTTAAATATTTAAACTGATTATGTGCTTCTACTAGGGACCTTTGTTACAGAACAAGCATACATTTTGAATATGGAAACATTTGATAAACTTATCTTCTCAACACAATTCAGTTTCTATCCTTGGCCCCGTTTTTCTTCTTCACCCTTTTCCTGTCACATTCATGTAGGGAACTGGCACTCTGAGAGTTATGGGGCTCCTGCTCATCATGTACTTATTCATTCTTACTCCAACACAAGCTTTAGGGTCCATCTATTTGTATTTCCCTGAACTCGGTTTTCCCTTTTTCTTACATGACATACAGTACTATGTACTGTACATTTTGAGGTTGACACGGTTCAACAGCAGCCATAACATTTCTAACAATTTAAGTCACCTAGAGGCTATAGGTTCATCACTTTGACACGTCACTAATACAAGTCAGTACTAAAGTTACATTATAACGATGTTTAATGAACAAAATAGAACACACAATAACCAAAGAAGGATTATATGGTCAACAGAAAAGGTCCGAACCTTGCTTCCCCTCTGTCTTTCCACAAATCCTGACATCCATGCATTAAATAAGATAATCTACCATGTGACTGAAGCGATAAGCATTTACAAATAAACATGTTGTAAACAAATAATGAAAATAAAAAGAATAAACATAGGCATACATGTCAAAATATAATTAAACATGTATTGATCCTTTTTTGGAAAATACACTTTTTAAATCATCTGCTGGGCAGCTAAACAAAAGTTGAAGTAAAAAAGTGTATTTTTGTGATAGACCTGGGAAGTAATGAGTTGTGAACTGTTACAATACGAATCTCTCTAATTACTAACTGCTAATTTAAGTAATGCTCCATTTCCTTGACCTTTTTGGGAGCTGTAGTGTGGGAAGTGTTAGCTTGCTGGGGGAGTCGGCTAAATTGTGGTAAATTAGAAACTCACATTACATTACATTACATTGCATTTAGCTGACGCTTTTATCCAAAGCGACTTACAATAAGTGCGTTTCGACCAACACAAATACAAACTTGAAGAAAACAGAATCATAAAGTACATCAGGTTTCATCGAGCAAAAACATTTCAAGTGCTACTCAACTGGCTTTAGATAAGCCAGTCCTTTATTAGTATATAAGTGCTTTGTTAATAGTTCTATCGCTCGAAGTGGAGTCGAAAGAGATTAGTTTTCAGTCTGCGCCGGAAGGTGTGTAAGCTATCTGCTGTCCTGATGTCAATGGGGAGCTCATTCCATCTTGGAGCCAGGATAGCAAACCCACGTGTTTTTGCTGATGGGAACTTGGGCCCCCTTCGCAGCGAGGGTGCAGCGAGCCGTTTGGCTGATGCAGAGCGGAGTGCACGTGCTGGGGTGTACGGTTTAACCATGTCCTGGATGTAGGAAGGGCCAGATCCATTCGCAGCATGGTACGCAAGTACCATTGTCTTGAAGTGGATTCTAGCAGTTATCGGAAGCCAGTGGAGGGAGCGGAGGAGCGGCGTGGTGTGGGAGAATTTAGGAAGGTTGAAGACCAGACGAGCCGCTGCATTCTGGATGAGCTGCAGAGGTCGGATGGCACATGCAGGTAGACGAGCCAGGAGGGAGTTGCAGTAGTCTAGGCGTGAGATGACGAGAGCCTGGACCAGAAGCTGCGTTGCTTTCTGGGTCAGCTGGGGACGCATCCTCCTGATGTTGTAAAGCATGTATCGGCAGCAGCGGGTTGTAGCAGCGATGTATGCAGTGAAGGACAGGTTGTTATCTATGGTCACACCCAGATTCCTTGCAGTCTGAGTCGGGGAAACAACAGAGGTGACGATTTTGATTGTTAGGTCAAGAGTGGGACAATCTTTTCCCGGAAGGAAAAGCAGTTCAGTCTTGTCAAGGTTGAGCTTGAGGTGATGAGCAGACATCCACTGAGAGATGTCAGATAGACAAGCAGAGATGCGTGTGACGACCTGGGTCTCTGAGAGGGGAAAGGACAGAATTAATTGGGTGTTGTCAGCGTAGCAGTGGTATGAAAAACCATGCGGGCTAATGACAGATCCGAGCGAGTTTGTGTACAAGGAAAAGAGGAGGGGACCAAGAACAGAGCCCTGAGGGACCCCTGTAGTTAATTGACAAGGGTCGGACTCCAACCCTCTCCAAGTAACCCTGTAGGTGCGGTCTTTGAGGTATGAGGTGAGGAGGGAAAGTGCAGAGCCTGAAACTCCAAGTTCTTGGAGAGTGCGAAGGAGGATCTGATGGTTCACCGTGTCGAATGCAGCAGACAGGTCCAACAGGATGATGACAGAGAAGAGGGAGGCTGCTTTAGCAGTGTGCAGTTATTCAGTGACAGCAAGGAGAGCAGTTTCTGTGGAGTGACCTGCCTTGAAACCAGACTGGTGCGGATCCAGAAGGTTGTTCTGATGGAGATAGCAGGAGAGTTGTTTAAAGACAGCGCGTTCAAGTGTTTTAGACAGGAACGGGAGTAGAGAGACAGGCCTGTAGTTTATAACATCTGACGGGTTGAGAGTGGGTTTCTTTAGGAGAGGGTTTACTCTTGCCTCCTTGAGACTGTTTGGAAAGTGACCAGAAGTTAGAGAAGTGTTGATGAAATGGGTGAGAAACGGTAGAATATCAGGAGCGATAGTCTGAAGGAGGTTTGAAGGGATAGGGTCCAGAGCACAGGTGGTGGGGCAGGCAGAGGTAATGAGGGTAATAACCTCACTTGGAGAGAGAGGGGAAAAGGAGGTTAGTGTGTGGGTGGAATAAGGGTCTGGTGACCCAGCGATGAGTAAAGATGAGTCAGAAAAAGAAGAGCGAATATCATCAACCTTTTTTTCAAAGTGGTTAACAAATTCGCTTGACAGAAGGGAGGAGGGGGAAGGGGCTTTGGGGGGGTCCAAGAGGGAGGAGTAGATGAAAATAGTTTTTTGGGATTAGAATAGGAAGATTGGATCTTATCTTGAAAGAAAGTGCTTTTTGCCTGAGAGATCAAAGCAGAGAAAGAGGAGAGGAGAGCCTGATAGTTTAGGAGGTCGTCGCGGTGTTTGGATTTCCACCATTTCCGCTCTGCTGCCCGAAGGACGGTTCTATTAGCACGCAGTGCGTCATTTAGCCAGGGAGCAGGAGGGGACTGACGAGCCTGTCGAGATTTGTGAGAGGACAGAGAGAGTCCAGAGAGGATGAGAGAGTAGAGAGGAGAGTTTCTGCAGCAGAGTTTGGAGGCAGGAGTTGGAACGAGTCAGAGGAAGGGAGGGCTGAGAGCACCGATGAGGCAAAGGTAGAGGGGGAGAGGGAACGGAGGTTACGGCGGACAGGTGCAGGATGAGTAGAGATTAGTTCGTTATGTTTGGAAAGGGGTAGAGAGAATGAAATGAAGAAGTGATCGGAGGTGTGGAGCGGGTTTACAGAGAGGTTAGAAGTAGTGCAGTTCCTTGAGAATATGAGATCAAGGACATTGCCAGCTTTATGAGTTGGTGGGGATGGAGACAGTGAGAAAGCAAAGGCGGTTAACAGAGATGTTATTTTGTCTATCTTCCCCGTCTGGAGGTCTCCGAGAAGTACAGCGGGGGGACCAGTTTCAGGGATGTGTGAGAGGAGATGATCTAATTCTTCCAAGAAGTCCCCCAAGGCGCCTGGTGGACGGTAGAGAACAACAATGGTTAATTGTATAGGATGGATTACTGTGACGGCATGGAATTCAAAGAGGGAAAAGCTCCATTTGGGAGAGAGCAGGAGAACAGTGCCACCTCCTCTGCCAGTGGGTCTGGGTGTATGGGAGAAGGAATATGCTGTGGAGAGAGCTGCTGGGGTGGATGTGTTGGATGGAGTAATCCACGTCTCAGTGAGAGCAAGGAAATCCAGGGAGGCGTAGCCAGAGATGAAGTCAGCCTTAGGAACAGCTGACTGGCAGTTCCACAGGCCGCCTGAAACTAGATGTTGGATGTCAGTGGAGCATGTGGGATGGACGAGAGCAGGCCGGTTATATCGATTACGAGATGTGAACCCTTTGGAATTACCTGGATTTTTGCATAAGTTGGTCATAAAATGTGTTCTGATCTTCATCTAAGTCACAACAACAGACAAACACTGCTATGCTGTACCTACTTGTATGCTTTAATGTCTGCCCATAGCCTTCATGTGTGCCTTGTATCTATTCTTGTAATATTACATTTTGTTATAATGTTATGTTCGTTTTGAAGCACTTTGGCAAACCCTCTGTTTTTAAAATGTGCTATAGAAATAAAGTGGATTGTCGGAAACGGTATTTCGATCTCTCTGTCTGTACACACAAACTGAATGATTGACAATAGAGTTGACTTTGACTTTGATATGTGACATGTGGGTCTGTAGGAAGTGGGATGTGAGAGGAGAAGCACAAACCTCCCATTCTACATCCCCCACGGTGACCGGAGGGTGAAACAATGACGCTGTGACACTGAGGAACCACAGCCTGACTCTGCAGTGTGGACTTATCAAAAGGAGGCCTTGGCACAGTGCAGCAGCAGGGGAAGTGCCATGACCTTGGCAGTGGAGAGCATAGTGGTATCTTAAGTAGGATATCCCGGGTTAGGGGTCACCAAGCGCCGGCAGGATATCCTCCCCTCCTCTCCTCTCTGACTGTCCTCCCTGCCACCAGAGATGGCAAAAGTACACACATCCTTCACTTAAGTAGAAGTATAGATACTTGGGTTTAAAAATACTTTGAAGTAGAAGTATTGACTAAACTTCTTTACTCAAGTAAAAGTAAAGAAGTATGGGCTTTGAAAAGTACCCATAACTAGCAGCTATTTTAAAGAGTACCTGACCTCCCTTAATATTAATAGAACAATAATGTCATTGTTAGCTAATGAATGTTTCCATGCTGAACAACGGCAACATAACAACGTTTCCATTGGTCCCTCTTCTTTAGAGAAGACCAGGAAGTGATGGATACACGGATCGTGTTCAAATCAATAGGCACGCAATGACTCTAAAGAATAATGATCACGCTACCAAACACACATTCAGACTAAAGGAACCAGCTGTTTGGGAAATGAGAGAAGTAGAAAGTACAGGTATTTGGGTTCAACATGTAAGAAGTAGAAAGTACAGGTATTTGAGTTCAACATGTGAGAAGTAGAAAGTACAAGTATTTGTGTTCAACATGTAGGAAGTAGAAAGTACAGGTATTTGGGTTCAACATGTAAGAAGTAGAAAGTACAGGTATTTTGGTTCAACATGTACAGTAAGAATTAGAAAGTACAGGTATTTGGGTTCAACATGTAAGAAGTAGAAAGTACAGGTATTTGTGTTCAACATGTAAGAAGTAGAAAGTACAGGTATTTGGGTTCAACATGTAAGAAGTAGAAAGTACAGGTATTTGGGTTCAACATGTAAGAAGTAGAAAGTACAGGTATTTGAGTTCAACATGTAGGAAGTAGAAAGTACAGGTATTTGTGTTCAACATGTAAGAAGTAGAAAGTACAGGTATTTGAGTTCAACATGTAGGAAGTAGAAAGTACAGGTATTTGTGTTCAACATGTAAGAAGTAGAAAGTACAGGTATTTGAGTTCAACATGTAGGAAGTAGAAAGTACAGGTATTTGAGTTCAACATGTAGGAAGTAGAAAGTACATGTATTTGGGTTCAACATGTAAGAAGTAGAAAGTACAGGTATTTGGGTTCAACATGTAAGAAGTAGAAAGTACAGGTATTTGAGTTCAACATGTAGGAAGTAGAAAGTACAGGTATTTGTGTTCAACATGTAAGAAGTAGAAAGTACAGGTATTTGAGTTCAACATGTAGGAAGTAGAAAGTACAGGTATTTGTGTTCAACATGTAAGAAGTAGAAAGTACAGGTATTTGAGTTCAACATGTAGGAAGTAGAAAGTACAGGTATTTGAGTTCAACATGTAGGAAGTAGAAAGTACAGGTATTTGGGTTCAACATGTAAGAAGTAGAAAGTTCAGGTATTTGTGTTCAACATGTAAGAAGTAAAAGTAAAAAATAGTCCGAAAAATAAGTAGTGGAGTAAAGTACTGATACCAGAAAAATGTACTTAAGTACAGTAACGAAGTATTTGTACTCCACTACTTCCCACCTCTGCCTGCCACCATGCCTCTCAGCAAAAATCGTCTATTTAAACAAGACGTTTAATCCTCTTGTTTAACTCCTGACTGTGGGGTGAAATACACCGAACAATACCATGCACATTGCTCCACTTGTTTCAAGATAAAGAAACTAGTTGGATTGAAAAGTCCCAGCGGCACAATGTTTTTCACACCACTTTACAAAAAAACATATGACTTTGAAAGTTAACACGGTAAATAATTAGGTGAAATGGATATTTTTTCGTACCAAAACCCATTTGGATCATGCACGCCTAGCCTTGAGAAACCGAGAGTGTTGATAAAGTATTGTGTGTGTGCGTGCGTGCGTGTGTGCGTTTGTGTGTGTTCTTTAATTTCCACCTCTTCATCAAGAAGTACTTAAAGTTAGTCGGCTGTGATTTATGTGCTGTTCTTCGTCATACACACAGACAGCATCATCATAACGAGCTTGCATAGAAAAAAGAAAACCTTAAAGGCCGCTTTTTTTTCAAGAGGATGATCTGACCAATTATAATTACTTATTACTCGCTCTTATTACCAATGAGCGTCTGGAGGACAAACAAACAACCACAGCGCGCAGCCGTAAATCACCATAAATCTGTCCCCGAACAAACCCCATTGAGCTATACTGTTCCGCTCAACATTATAATAACTTATTGGCCTGAAATATGGAGCCTCTCTTCATACCTGCCCTCAGCAGAAAACAGAAAGAAGGCATTAAATATTGAAGTGTAGACCATTAGGAGTTTCCTCTCAGCTTCCTGACGTGCCATTACTCTCCATGACAGACTGTAAGCCAATCCCTTTCCCTTCGCTCGCCGCATTTCCTGAAACTACGCCAGTGACGACATTTAATGAGCTCGAAAGCCCTCAGGATCACAATCCGGTCCCGTCTTTCACTTTGTTTCCGCCTCTGCACTGAAGGAAAGGCATTTGAAATGCGTACAATATGACCAGAAGGGATAGATGGAGTTGTTAAATGTCCTATTCCAACATGAGCACTGCAGTATAACAGCCTCAGTGAGGAATATGTCACCTTGTCTTGATCCGTAATTACATATTAACAAGTGGCAGAGAAAAGGCAGATCATTGAAGTGCTGTCGGTTTTTGCACACTTGACCTCAAGGGGTTGACAACAGCACTAACTGTAATAAAACACGAGATACACCTGAGTGGAAGCTTCACACATTGAGAGCAGGTAGGAAGTGTTCTCTCTTAACCGAACATTCACGTCAAATGTAGCCAAAACCTAAGTTTAATGTCTCTCAATATCTTATGCGTGCATCTATTTAGAAAAAGGGAAAAATTAGACCGTATATCAGGGGACATTTATAATACACTCGGACTACAAATTATGCAGTAGCCTATGATCGCTCCCACACGATGCAGAAATAATGAGAAGACGGAGCGTTTGAGCTAGATCCGGTTCATTAAAAAACATTAGGGGGGAATTCGCTGTGGTTTCGGGAATAGATTGTCTCGATGTTTGGGCGCTGAAGAGTTTTCAGAGCTGTGAATCACGAAGGGTCAAAGGAGGTGGGGGCTGTGGACATCATTTGGATGTGATGACCTTCGCTGACTTGTTTTAGCTATTAAAGTGCTAATCGGGCGGTTTCTGTGATAATGAACATCCTACTAAATTAGTTCTCCACACTAGAGTACGTCGAACTAAACTAAAAGATACAGAACTATAACGAACTCGTCAAAAAAGATACTGAATTGTAATTTCTGTGGTCACAAGTGGTAATAACATGATATGGTAAAAGGGTGCTATTGTGCTTTTTGGGGTGTTCCCTCTCCTGTAGTGTGTTATATAAGTATCTGTGCATGTCAATGGTCTGTAAAGGCAATATTCCCTTTAGAGGGAATCCTCTCCCACACACTCGCCCCTGAAACACCTCCATTGGACTCCTTTGTTTACTTCCTTAATGTAATGACATCACTATGTAACACTTGTGCTTCTATTGGCTAGCACTCCAACACATTGTACTTGGAAGGCTAAGGGGCGGGACATCTCTAAGCCGTTGACCAATCACAACAGAGCCTGCCAGCTAACCAATCAGAGCAGACTGGGCTCTGGTTTCAGACAGAGGGTGAAAAGAGGTGCTGCAGCACATGTGTAGGGCCCCTTTACAGTCAAATAAAACAAGACCGCAACACAAGTAAAGAAGCACAAAGTCATATTAACGTTGCTAACATACTGTAGAGTCTGCATCAATTGTGTATAAAAGATAAACAGTTATTCTCCAGACATAGTTGCGCTAAGTGTTTCCTGTTCTTCCTGGCAGAGTTGCAAATAGGTTGGGGCGAGACTTTCATAGTCATTTTAGAAGAGGTGACACATATTAGCTAAACAACAACTTGTTTGCTTTCTCATCTCTAGAAGTGGAGTCCTGGGGATGGAAAGCGCCTTTTTGTTTAAGTGCATGCAATTTATTGGCATACCAATTTGACTCGTCAATGTTTTATGGTTTTTTTTTGCCGTCTCACCGGGAGGCAACTCATCCATTCAAGTTCTTTAAAAGAGGCACTGCTGGCTGAAAAAGGGAGAATATAACAAGGAGGTAATGAGAGAGAAACGGCTCAGAGTGAAAGGCAGGGAGACAGATGGAAGTTCAGTTCAGAGAGGGAGAGACAAGCGCAGTTAGATATGCAGGACAGAGAACACTGAACGGGGTAGCTGAAGAGAAAAATACCACGAGCGATTTCCACACAGTGCTGTATCCCCGCACCGCAGACAGCTCTGCGGGCCACGCTGTGTTTTATTCATGCAAAGCCGTCACAAAAAATTGATACGAATCGAGGCTGTTCACGCTGTTGCTCAATTATTCATCAAGCACAGAAATGTATCCTGATTGAAGTTGCTTTGAACTTAGGGCATCATTTTTCACAGCTGTTTTTTTTTCTTTCAGCAGTGTGTAATGCTCCGCCAAAAAGCATGACACAACACTGGGACTGGGACTGTTAATTTATACCAATTTCAATTATTTATAATGCGAAAACCTATTAATGCTAAATGAAGACCTCATAATGCCTTAATAGTCAGAGTGCTGTTCCCTACTGCTTGGGAGTAATATGTTCAGGTTTGACATGCTGGAGAAATGGTTGGTTGCGACATATTATGAAGTGAATGTGACATTATAATGCTAGCTATCATTATGGCCACTAGTGTTGGTATATCGCAGTGTTTTTTTATATATTGTGTGCTGCTGCTCCTCATCAGAAAACGAAGAAGCCGTTCTGGTTGTATATAAATGTATATGTACTGACCTGTGCAAACGGCCTAAAACACTTACTTTAGGAGAAATGCGTTGAACTTTCCAAAACGATGTAAATATAAAAACTGTAAATGTGCCAAAACACATGTAAAAGAAGAAAGATATTCACCAACTTGACAACACATGCGCAGCATTTAGAAAACATTTGGGTACTTTACAATAAGATACCTTTAGGGTATACGAATAGTTTGTAATTCATTTATTAATTAGGTTGTGAACACTTTATAAATCATTAATAAGCTTTTATAAGACATGAGATAAACAGGGCGACTGTGACCGGTTGCTTGCCAAATAGTGAGCCCACATGTATCTGTACTGCTAAGCCTTATATTGGCTACCTAGCTTACTTCGTCTCCTTCTTCAGCCAGCATCCTTGGTATCTGTTGCTCACTGAGTTGATGAGCCTTATATTGGCTACCTAGCTTACTTAGTCTCCTTCATCAGCCAGCATCCTTGGTATCTGTTGCTCACTGAGTTGATTCCCGCTAAGTAGCCAATATAAGGCTTTGTTATCTTGCCGAATAGTGAGCCTGTGTTGATGTATGAAAACTATGTTAGAACTGGTTTATAAATGGTTCTTAATGATAAATAAAGTGTTTACAACCTAATTTATAACCTAATTATAAACACTTTATCAATCCTTTATAAGGGTAGTCTTATTGGAAAGTGGTCCCAAGCGGTACTTGGGAAACATGCGCAGGGTCAACCCAGTCTCACGGCATTTCGTGTTCACCATCACGATTTTGAATCTATTGATTCGTGTTCACCATCACGATTTGCCCCTTTTTTTCGTGTTGCACAGCACGATTTTAAAAGCAATGTATTTCTACTGGTAACGTGTTTCGTGCCTGCAGACTGCAGCACGTCTTTTTCTCCGGTCGGGTCGTGGAAGACCGGAAGCTGTGTGGTTCATAAAAACATGTTCTTACTCAATATCAAAACACAGTTCTTGCTTTTATTTTAAATCGTATAATTTCGGACTTTTGTTGTCGTCTGTGAGGAAAAGAAATGGGGCTCAGAGCCTCAGGATACTGAAATCTGTATTTTTTTAAATCTTTTTTTCCTTCTAATTTGTTATTCTTTCAAAATAACACACTGTTATTTACTCACCAATAACATACAATTATCCTGGCTTTTATTTATTGGTTTAATTCCATAATCTCGGGATTTTTTGGCGTCCGTCAGGAACTGAATTTGAAAATAAATATAACAGGAAACAGGCGTAGGCATTTCGAGCGATTACCCAAGATCCTCAGCTATGGTTTTAAGCTCACTGATTGGATGTGTTAGCCGCAATGCATGCTGGGATTTGGTGTTTATATTATATGAAATCTGGAAAACATTTTAAAAGTATAAAATAATACTTAATTCCGAGTGCTCTTGCTTTTCTCTTTGAAAGTCATCACATAACGGCATTGTAATACACGGTTCGGCTGCATTACATACTACAGATCTGCCGTAGTTATTTATTTAGAGAGCCCTGATGAGAAGACCTTTGGAAAAACTGGAAGAAATGGCGCTGAAACTGAATACTTGACGTGGATCATAAATATATCAACAATTAAACAACATCTTCAATTTCTCTTCACACAATACGTCTCCTTGCAGTATCAACACTAATTCGGCTGACTTTTACATTTGATCTAATTCATAGATAGGTTATATTTACACCATAACGGTGCACAGCTGATAAAAGAGGACTTGTAGTTTTTAAAGATATTACTGATTTTCTTTGAATGTAAGAATGTAAATACTGAGTCTGAAATAGTATAGCAATATGCTGTAAAATTATGTGAAAGCATGCATAAAACTATACATCTTCAGATGTTGTACATACACACTAATAATACAAAGTAGTTATGGCTGTGTGCATCTCGTGTGTACCTCCTAGTGGTTAAAGCACGTTATTGAATTATTGTTTGTATGTGTTATATTTGATTACAAAAATATTAAGAGTACATACTTTCATAGGGGGAAAGTATAAATATAGAAATATAGAATATACAAAATCAAGAAGATACTTTAAGTGATCTCTACAATAAAACAGTTTAGTGCAGGATGTACACAGATATTAATAGGAGGAGGTGCAAAACAGAAAAACGGATTAACCTTTATTTAAACATTAAATATTAAATATTAAGCCTGACAAAGTAATTAAGGTCTAATATATTGCTTTCCTGCAATGTTAACTATGTTGAAGCACTTATTTTAACTGATATTATACACATTAATTATACTCTTATGTATGTAGATAGAATAAGAAATGTGCAGAATATGACAGTTTAATGGTGGAGGGACACACACATTGATAGATGTCTTGTAATGCACTGTTGAGGAAACTGTGACCCAAGTTTTTCATTCATTGCATAACTACACCGTAGTTGTGTATGATATGTCAATAAACCTTTGAAAATCTTGAAAGGGATGTGCAAAATAGCCATAATATACAGTCTTTAATTAACTATTATCTATTAT
The DNA here is from genome assembly GCA_036324585.1 of Champsocephalus esox. NCBI lineage: Eukaryota > Metazoa > Chordata > Actinopteri > Perciformes > Channichthyidae > Champsocephalus > Champsocephalus esox. Next base: position 39,276,054 of record CM070487.1, on the reverse strand, counting down.
CTACTATCGTAAATAATTGGACAGCCTTCTGGGGAAAACCTGGTCTGATTAAGAGAGACGGCATTCACCCTACTTTGAAAGGTGCAGATCTCATTTCGGCAAACATTTCAGGGCTTTGTGGACGTAATCCATGACAAACTGGAGTTGAGACCAGGAGGCAGAGTCGCAGTCTTACACGCTTCTCTGCGCTCTCTCCTAGGCAGTCACCCATAGGAATCCCGAACCCAATAAAATACCCAATATTAGCGGTGTGTGTGTCTGCCCAAGGACAATTTAAGGTAAAACCTAATAGAGGTGTCATACATAATAACCTAATAAAAGTAAATGTAACAACTACTACAGTGCAACAAAACAGGAAGATTAAATGTGGTCTCTTAAACATAAGATCTCTAGCATCTAAAGCAATATTGGTAAATGATTTAATATCAGATTATAATATTGATATATGCTGTCTCACTGAAACTTGGTTGAGACATGAAGAATATGTCAGCATAAATGAGGCCACTCCACCCAGCCATGTCAACACTCATATTGCTCGAGGCACGGGCCGAGGAGGTGGAGTTGCAGCAATCTTTGACTCAAGTTTACTTATCAATACTAAACCAAAATGTAATTATACCTCTTTTGAAAGCCTCGTTTTTTAGTCTTACGCATCCAACCTGGAAAACTTTGCAGCCAATCTTATTTGTTACAGTGTATCGTGCACCAGGTCCTTATTCAGAATTCTTATCAGAATTCTCTGAGTTTTTATCAACTTTGGTTCTTAAAACAGACAAAGTAATTATCGTAGGTGACTTTAATATTCATGTTGACGATGATAGAAATAGCCTTACTGTTGCATTTAACTCTATATTAGATTCTGTTGGTTTCTGTCAGAGTGTAAATAAACCAACCCACTGTTATAATCACACTCTAGATATTGTTCTGGCTTATGGTATTGAAATTGAGCAACTATTAGTCGAACCGCATAATCCTGCTTTATCCGACCATTTCTTAGTAACTTTTGAAGTACTGTTACTAGACTACAAAGCATTAGTCAAAAGCTCTTGCAGCAGAAACCTATCCGTTAGTGCTATAGCCACATTTAAGGAAGAGATTCCACCAATACTTAACTCGATAGCATGTCTGCATGTAAGGGAGGAAACTTATACAAAATGTACACCACCCCAAATTGATCATGTTGTTGATAGTGCTATAGATGCGCTGCGAATAAAATTAGACTCTGTTGCTCCTTTGAAAAAGAAGAAAATAAAGCAACATAGATTAGCTCCATGGCATAATGCCGAAACCCGCAAAATAAAGCAAAAGTCTAGACAACTTGAAAGGATATGGCGTTCCACCAAACTTGAAGAATCTCGTTTAATTTGGCATATTACTCTCAATGAATATAAGAAAGCACTGCGTAAAGCGAGAGCAGCATACTACTCTTCATTAATAGATGAGAATAAGAATAATGCAAGATTTCTTTTCAGCACTGTAGCCAGGCTGACAGAGAGCCACAGCTCCATTGAGCCTTCTATTCCCATAGCACTCAGTAGTAATGATTTTATGTGCTTTTTTAGCGATAAAATTGTTACTCTTAGAAACAAAATTAATGACCTCTTGCCTTCGACCAGTATAGTGTTATCAACAGCTCCCGGAATCGTAAGTTCTAATATTACACGAGATAGTAAACTAGAATGCTTTTCAGCCATTAACCTTGAACAATTACATTCAATGATTCTCTCTTCTAAACCATCAACGTGCATGTTAGACCCAATTCCAACTAAGCTGTTGAAGGAAGTTTTTCCATTAATTAGCACTTCTTTATTAAATATTATGAATATGTCTTTATTATCAGGCTATGTTCCACAATCATTCAAAGTAGCAGTGATAAAACCGCTTCTTAAAAAGCACAACCTCGATCCAGAGGTTTTAGCCAACTATAGACCTATTTCTAATCTTCCGTTCCTCTCAAAAATTCTTGAGAAAGCGGTCGCAAAACAGTTGTGTGATTACTTAAAAAACAATGATTTATTTGAAGATGTTCAGTCTGGCTTTAGAACACATCATAGCACAGAGACAGCTCTGGTTAAAGTCACAAATGATATTCTAATAGCCTCAGACAAGGGACTTGTCTCTATTCTTGTTTTGCTCGATCTCAGTGCTGCATTTGATACTATCGACCATGATATCCTATTGCAAAGACTAGAGCACTTGGTTGGCATACAGGGAACTGCTTTAGGCTGGTTTAGTTCCTATCTATCTGAACGCTCTCAGTTTGTACGTGTCAACGATGAATCTTCCACGCAAACCAAAGTTAGCCATGGAGTGCCACAGGGCTCAGTGCTCGGACCTATTTTGTTCACATTATATATGCTTCCGTTAGGCAATATTATAAGGAATCATTCTGTAAACTTTCATTGTTATGCGGATGATACTCAACTATATTTATCAATTAAGCCTGATGAAATTAATCATCTAAATAAAATTCAAGACTGCCTTAAGGACTTAAAAACGTGGATGACCTTAAACTTTTTGATGTTAAACACGACCAAAACTGAAGTTATTGTACTTGGCCCGAAGAATCTACGAAACAAATTATCTAAAGATATACTAACTATGGATGGCATTAATTTGGCCTCCAGTGAGACTGTAAGGAATCTTGGTGTTATATTTGATCAGGATTTATCCTTTAACGCCCACATAAAATCAATTTCAAGGACCGCCTACTTCCATCTACGTAACATTGCAAAAATCAGGCATATCTTGCCTCAAAGCGATGCAGAGAAACTAGTCCATGCATTTGTTACTTCTAGGCTGGATTATTGTAACTCTTTATTATCAGGGAGTACCAAGAAGTCAATCAAGTCGCTTCAGCTGATTCAAAATGCTGCGGCTCGTGTACTAACCAGAGTTAGGAAAAGGGACCACATTACTCCTGTTCTGGCTGCCTTATATTGGCTCCCTATAGAACACAGGATATAATTTAAAATTCTTCTTCTCGCCTACAAAGCCCTTAATGGGCAGGCGCCATCTTACCTTAAAGAACTCATTATACCCTACTGTCCTACTAGGGCATTGCGTTCCAAGAATGCAGGGTTGTTGGTTGTTCCTAGAGTCTCTAAAAGTACAATGGGAGCCAGAGCCTTTTCTTATCAAGCTCCACATTTGTGGAATCAGCTTCCAGTTTGTGTTCGGGCGGCAGACACCCTATCCGTTTTTAAGAGTGCGCTTAAGACCTTCCTTTTTGATAAAGCTTATAGTTAGGGCTGATTAGATTCAGCCCCTAGTTTTGCTGATATAGGCTTAGTTTGTCGGGGGACATCTTACTTCGTCCTTCTCTCTGTCTATACCCGTGTACTCTCATGTTCCGATTAACCCAGCTTCCCCAAATGTCTTTCTTTTTGGGGTCTATATATGCTGGGATCCGGAGTCATGGATGATCCTGCGGTCTTGTGTCCTGGATCGCGAGCGCTGGATCTTGAGTCGTGGCTGTGGTCCTGGATCATCGGTCCTGGATGGATATCCTTGTGGATTCATCTTCCTATTATACACACATGCATTTCCAAACATTTGGACTACCTATGTTGCAAATGTATTATCTTTTCAATTTACACACGGCATCTATTGCACGTCTGTCCGTCCTGGGAGAGGGATCCCTCCTCTGTTGCTCTCCCTGCGGTTTCTCCCATTTTTCCCTTTAAACTGGGTTTTCTTTGGAAGTTTTTCCTTGTACGATGTGAGGGTCTAAGGACAGAGGGTGTCGTATTGTCATACTGATATTCTGTACACACTGTGAAGACCACTGAGACAAATGTAACATTTGTGATATTGGGCTATATAAATAAACATTGATTGATTGATTGATTGATTGAACTATTAGTAGAGAATAACGAGTAATGAATATACTTTATTACTTGTTTCCATTCATGTCAATTGCAGATACATGTTTAGTCTTCTCAAGCACCAACTATCAAATATCTCTCCTGATTGTTGGCACTTGACAATCACCTTACCTGAATTTTACTCAGGTCACGTGTAACTAAAGTCTGATTTAAGGGTTGTTTATATTTCACATCATTAATCAGAATCTGCAAAGTAACTCAAATAAATGCAGTGGAGTAAACATACCAGGTTAACCTCTGAATTGTAGTGGAGTAGAATTACAAAGTAGCAATGAGCTGTCATGTGGGTATATATTAATGCTGCGCATTATGGACACAAGTGATTTTCACCCATTTATTAATTATATGTTTTACATTTGATAACACCAATGTGTTTAATACTGGCAACTTCTAATTGTGGGAAAAACGAAAACGTTCAGTAGAGACGTCCCATAGAACATTTTGCGAAACACAATAGCCAGCATGTGTAGTTCTGGGGGGGTGTTCGATTCTAGTTTTGGATAATCTGGCGTGGTTTCGTTCCATTTCACACAGCTGTTTGACGCTCTGCGTAACCTTACGGGAACTGTAGTCCTAAACGATAGCTGGGGATTATGGGTAGTGTAGTGTTTTCGGCCATCCTAAACTCAGAAATGTTGACAATCGCAATGATGCTCGAAATGTCCCTTATAGGCCTACGTCTGTTTCCGGTTATTTTTATTTTGAAATTCAGTTCCTGACGGACACCAAAAAAGCCCGAGGTTATGGAATTAAACCAATAAATAAAAGCAAGGATAATTGTGTGTTATTGGTGAGTAAATAACAGTGTGTTATTTTGAAAAGAATAACAAATTAGAAGGAAAAAAATATTTAAAAATACAGATTTCAGTATCCTGAGGCTCTGAGCCCCGTTTATTGTCCTCACAGACGGCAACAAAAGTCCGAAATTATACGATTTAAAATAAAAGCAATAATTGTGGCTTGATATTGAGTAAGAACATGTTTTTATGAACCACGCAGCTTCCGGTCTTCCACGACCCGACCGGAGAAAAAGACGTGCTGCAGCCTGCAGGCACGAAACACGTTACCAGTAGAAATACATTGCTTTTAAAATCGTCCTGTGCAACACGAAAAAAAGGGGCAAATCGTGATGGTGAACACGAATCAATAGATTAAAAATCGTGTTGGTGAACACGAAATGCCGTGAGACTGGGTTGGCAGGGTATACCAAAATGGCTGCATAGAATAAACACTACGAGAAGCTAAAAGAAACGGAAAGGGGGACAAAGTGATGCTCAGCCGGAGCTTCCGGGAGGATTGGTCAACTGCCAGTCACTGGAAACGAACCTAAAATGTAAGTTTTATCGGCTAACTTTAACAATTTGATCACATGATTCCTAACTAAATCATCTGCTGTAAGCTAACTAGCCAAGTTATTTCAAATATACTGACAAAACACTTCCAGTTATAAAACAGACCAACTCAGACTAAATCCCCGAACGTCAACACTTGCTCAGGTCGCAGCTTCATTTTGAGCTTCTCTTCAAGTTTCACGTCATGTGTACAATGAAAAGCTTAGGTCACAGGCTCCTCCAACAGCGCAACACAATAAAGCAGATAAAATAGGTAAATAAAATAGAATATAATAGAAACAGTGCAGAATAGTCTATATACAGTCATTGGAATATTGTTATGAGTTATGGATGTTCTGGCAGCTTTTGTCACGGTCCAAACTGTGTCCCTGTTTGTTCCCCTGTGTGTGTGTGTGTGTGTGTGTGGTGTGTGTGTGTGTGTGTGTGTGTGTGTGTGTGTGTGTGTGTGTGTGTGTGTGTGTGTGTGTGTGTGTGTGTGTGTGTGTGTGTGTGTGTGTGCAGGGGCGCCGTAAGGGGGTGAAAAGTTAGGACGATTCTAAGGGCCCGTGACTGACAGGGGCCCCAAAAATTGTAGAACATTAAGAAAAAATGTTTAAGTAACCTTTCATCAATCATCAATACTTAACATTAATATAACATTATTGATAATGTACTCACTAAACTTACGATTCATTTCACTTTTTTTGTTCGAAAAGTTAATTATCCAAAGCATCAAACCCCCTCTATTTACATGTAATGGTTTGGTCCTGTCTCCAAACGCTGTGCGGCACCGCATTTTCTAGCAGAGTGAGAGCATGTGAGGCAGGGATGCGAGTACTTACGTGTGGATAATGTATCAACCACTAACAAAGTCAGGCTTTCAAAAAAGAAAAGAAAGGAGAGAAAGACAAGAGAGTTTTGCTCTGATTTAGTACCATCATCAGGCCTTTTCATTTCCGTTTTGTTGACCATTTACACTTTAATACCTGCTTATTTTGTAATTGGTATGTATATTTAATTAGAAAATCTGCTGCTTATGTTATAAATGATAATATTAGTGTTAATGTTCACTTTATTTTAATTTAAGAGGTCATGTATATTTATGAATGTTCCATTCAAAAATGTTATTAAAAATAAACCATAAAAAATGACTATTGAGGTCTATTGTCAGGAATGTTAGTGTTATATCAAATAGTGAATTCTACTGCAGCAGAATGTGGCAGTAAAATGTGCAGTCTGCACAGTGTTTTATAAATATGTTCACCGCTCAGTGTCAGTAAATATAGTGCAGTTAGTATTGGACTACAAGATAGATGCAAGCCTGTACAGGTGGAGTTATTTAAAGCATAAATGAGTCAGTTGGGTTCTGGAGGTGTGGTTACAGCAATTGTGCTTGGTTTGCGTGGCCTGTGCCTGGTGGTGGGGCCCAATGTGATATATTTCCATGGGGCCCAAAATCCCTGGCGGCGCCCCTGTGTGTGTGTGTGTGTGTGTGTGTGTGTGTGTGTGTGTGTGTGTGTGTGTGTGTGTGTGTGTGTGTGTGTGTGTGTGTGTGTGTGTGTGTGTGTGTGTGTGTGTGTGTGTGTGTGTGCGTGTGTGGAGAGGGTTTGGTTTCCCTTGCAGGCAGCAGCGTGATTGCTCTCACCTGGCCGTCCGACCCAGCTGTCCCTCGTCATCTAATCAGGACACAGCTTATCTACTCCTGTCTCCCAGCAACTCACCGCCAGATTGTTTTCTACACCAGTGGCATTACATCCTCCTGGCTGCCCATTCAGTTATCCTGTCTGCGTGTATTTCCGTACTTTTTGTAATAGTTTCTCTTGTGTTTCCAGTGCAATCCCTCGGCCCTCGGCCAACGTCCACCAGAGCTTCCAGCCAACCTGCCTGCTTCTTCCTGCATCATACCTGCCTGTCTAGTTATCAGTCCAGCCTGAACTGCCTACCTCCACTCCGGACCTCCATATCACCAAATCTGCCTGAGTCTCCGAAACAATAAACCATTTAAACATCTTCAGTCATTGCCTGCGCCTGGGTCCTGTTTAAAACAGCTTTTCGTTTCCAAAGCACTTTTAATAAACCCTCCACATGCTTCGTCAAGTTGGTGAATGTGTTGTGTTATTATATTTAAAAGGTTTTGGAAGGGGCTGCGCGGGTTTTGGGCCGTTGTAGCCTGTTTGCACGGGTCGGCAACCGCAGAAAGCAAGTATATCTGGGTCTGCATGGCGTGTTCTTTCATGCAGTTTCCATTTGTACAAAAACAACAGTGTACTTTGAAACCCCTGCTGGTTTCCCAGGAACTGCAAAAGACATGGTGACACAATAACACGATGACCCAGCTGACAGATTCAGAGTGAATAAGTGAATGATTTCCCGAGGTTAAGTAATATGTGACTATATAAAGAGACTGCATTGGATAACTGTTTTGTTTTTTTCACTCAAACACACGAAAGCTCCAGTCTCCAGTCATTCTCTTGAGATTTCCAGAACATATAAAATACATTGTTTTAGTGTCCCACAAACAAATATAAGGCACTCATTGCGATGGCTGCACTCACACGCATATACAGGATATGCACACCATAATGTGGTTTACTGGCAAAAGTATCTCCCCTCCAGAGAGTCTTTGAAATGAGCGTCAGTAGATGACTGTATTTATGGAGCACTCTGTGTTACTTTCTTTCTCCTCACTGCGGCTGAATTACAGTCCACATAAAGTATAGATGGCTTGGTTAGTTGGAAACCAGCACTAAGGTTGCAGCGGCTTAACACGTGTATTTATTTCAATCCATTTTCTTTGGCCACACACACACACACACACACACACACACACACACACACACACACACACACACACTTGCATGTACATTTCTGCTTGCCTCAGGGGAATCTGAACCCATTTCTCCCAACTCTCCTACTCTGACACCATGATCTCAGTGTAAAACTGCAGCTCTGCGGAACATGATGCAACTGTCAAACAAGTCTTCACTTTTTTTTCGAGATAGCCTTTTCCCCGATATTTCTAACTACCCTCTCCTTTTCTATTTTCCACTTTTTCTGTCACTTTCCGCTCTTGTTTTCCCTCTAAGTATATGTCTGGTCCCTACCTTTCCGCGGACAGTTTTTGCGGCAGTTTAGAAGGCACACATTTCGGTGTCAGATGAAAAAAACGCTGGCAAGCTCCGTCCCAGCGGTGGAATAAAAGCGGGGCGCTTCGTGTCATTTGGAAACGCATGACACAGATTCCTCCGCTGGCGCTGGAATAGACGCATGGCCTCCAATTAAAGGGCCATTACGTGGCGGGGGTGCAGGGCTTGTTTGGGTTTGTTCAAATTCTCGTGGGCTGCAGCCTTCCATTCTGTTTTGTTTTGAACATGAATATTTGTGTGAGACTGGAATTGTCCTCAATTTTGGAGAGGAGCCCGCTTGTGTTTAGACTTTAGGTTGAATCAGGATACCATTTAGGTATTGTTAGGGTTAGGTTAAAGAGTGTGTGCCAAAACGCTGACAGTGTTCACAGCAGCGATGGCTTTATCCCTATTTCAATATTCTCTATGTTTTATAAAATGTTAACCTGCATATCATACACACATCTATTTCACTACGTATTTCCCCAGAGTGGAGACATATCTCGCTTTCTTTACAAATGTGCATGCTTTGATAATATGCATGGGTTATTGTTTGCATAAAAGTGTACAGCGGATATTTCTGCATTTTGTCAAAGCTGCAAAAGTTAAACTACTGAATCTGTCAGAGTTTCTTCTTGATGCAAACTTGAAAGCTGTTTACTGACTGACGAGATATTTCTCAAGCATTGCCCATACTTCCAACATGAAGGCACATCCTGTAAAATATTTACTTGCTGTGCCACGAAGTAAACAAGTGCCCCTTGCCTGGGACCAATCAAAGTGTGGGCAAAGGACATGAAAGCCTGCGATAGCATATGGCGTGTTGGGTGTTAGCTTACATGTTTGCATGCGTGTGTTTATATGAGCGCTAATTATCCACTTGTGTGATGTGTCTGCAGAACATTAGCATGCATGAAAGTGTTTACCTCGTATCTGTGTAATAACCTGCATCTAAAGAGCCAGGACCATGCGGCACCCTGCAGATCCCAGAAGCCCCGGGCCTCTGCTGCTGCATTTGTGAAAATCAAGAAAACATGGCAACTTCAAGTAGATTTTCTTCCCTGCAATCACAAACATAAAAACCTAAATGCATTAGTGTTTAATGCCCAGACTTGAAGGAGAGCTCATATCTCCCATGGAATGAAAAGCACCACAAAGACAATCCTCGTGTTCGATATAAGATGTTGTTGATTTAATCCGCTTGCATCACTGTTTCTAATATCAGGGGAACACTCAATTAAATGGGTTATAGTTTTGTTTCAGTTATTGTGTGTTACAACTGGAGTGCTCGTTTTCATCTCGCACCACGCCTGCATGATTAGCATATTCCATCATGTTAAACAAATAGAAGACAATGAGGGCCTTAGGGATGAGGGGCAAACATGTGCACAGCATACAAAGAGATCAATCTGTTTCCAGTGGCACACAAAGGCCTGTTGTTGGAGAGCCCCTCATTGGCTATGCATTAGAGATTGATGGAGTTCCTCTGCTGTCAGACTGACTTTAACACCCACAGTGCGCTCGCCGCTGTGTAAGCATTGGTGTGTTGGTGGGGGATGTCAGCGCTCCCTCACGTCTTATTAGAAAAAGTCATTCTGCCATTCGTGATGCAGAATAATATCAAATAGCCAACATAAAATAAAATAATTGAATATTATATTCGAAGCGTGGATCCACTTTATTGTAAATATTTGTGTTGTTGTTTCTATGCTGAGATGCTCCTCCACTGCACCAACACATAACACCACACCCCTTTACTCTGGCAGTTTCTCAATCTCGAGGAAACTGGCTTCCAAGCCAATATTTCAAGGATGCTAAGTCATCAAGTGGCGCAGCAGGACCGTTCCAATGTCCAGCACTTGGAATTCCACCAAGGCCACGTCCTTGGTTTGGGGGAAATTTCGAGGCTGCACATGGGTAGACTTCGCATCCTTAAAATCCCCACAATGTTTTGCGCACGGACCAATTTCCCCAAATCTGTGGCGGAAAATGTAAGTCAGGGCCTCTCATATGACGCACACCTGCACACTTGCTAGCCTGTTCCACTCTTCGTTTTCCGAATGCCAGGAAGGATTCTTGCCTAGCTTCTGAAGAAAGTGACTCGGAAGACATGTGCTACCAAGCAAGCATCCTCGAGATTGAGAAACGGCATCTGTGTACCTACATACATGAGCCATGATGATTGGCTGATAGCGACAGCCTGTTATTACCCTCACAGATCCTAAGAGCAGAACTTAAGAAAAACTATTTTTTTTACGCTGCTATGGACAGTCTTGCTCTAATATATATTGTCAAAGACGTTGAAGTGACTGTTATTTTGTATATTCAATCAATCAATCAAGGTTTATTTATATAGCCCAATATCACAAATGTTACATTTGTCTCAGTGGTCTTCACAGTGTGTACAGAATATCAGTATGACAATATGACACCCTCTGTCCTTAGACCCTCTGTCCTCAGACCCTCACATCGTACAAAGAAACACTTCCAGAGAAAACCCACAGTTTAAAGGGAACATGGGAGAAACCTCAGGGAGAGCAGCAGAGGAGGGATCCCTCTCCCAGGACGGACAGACGTGCAATAGATGCCGTGTGTAAATTGAAAAGATAATACATTTGCAACATAGGTAGACCGAATGTTTGGAAACGCATGTGTGTATAATAGGAAGATGAATGAGAATATCCATCCAGGACTTATGATCCAGGACCACAGCCACGACTCAAGATCCAGGGCTCGCGATCCAGGACACAGGACCGCCTGATCATCCATGACTCCGGATCCCGGCGTATATAGACACCAAAAAGAAAGACATTTGGGGAAATTGGGTTAATGGAACATGAGAGTACACAGGTATAGACAGAGAGAAGGAAGAAGTAAGATGTCCCCCGACAAACTAAGCCTATATCAGCAAAACTAGGGGCTGAATCTAATCAGCCTTAACTATAAGCTTTATCAAAAAGGGAGGTCTTAAGCACACTCTTAAAAACGGATAGGGTGTCTGCCGCCCGAACACAAACTGGAAGCTGATTCCACAAATGTGGAGCTTGATAAGAAAAGGCTCTGGCTCCCATTGTACTTGTAGAGACTCTAGGAACAACCAACAACCCTGCATTCTTGGAACGCAATGCCCTAGTAGGACAGCAGGGTATAATGAGTTCTTTAAGGTAAGATGGCGCCTGCCCATTAAGGGCTTTGTAGGCGTCTACAAAGCGTCCAGTCTCACTGGAGAACAAATTAATGCCATCCATAGTTAGTATATCTTTAGATAATTTGTTTCATAGATTCTTCGGGCCAAGTACAATAACTTCAGTTTTGGTCGTGTTTAACATCAAAAAGTTTAAGGTCATCCACGTTTTTAAGTCCTTAAGGCAGTCTTGAATTTTATTTAGATGATTAATTTCATCAGGCTTGATTGATAAATATAGTTGAGTATCATCCGCATAACAATGAAAGTTTACAGAATGATTCCTTATAATATTGCCTAACGGAAGCATATAATGTGAACAAAATAGGTCCGAGCACTGAACCCTGTGGCACTCCATGGCTAACTTTGGTTTGCGTGGAAGATTAATCGTTAACACGTACAAACTGAAAGCGTTCAGATCGATAGGACCTAAACCAGCCTAAAGCAGTTCCCTGTATGCCAACTAAGGGCTCTAGTCTTTGCAATAGGATGTCATGGTCGATAGTATCAAATGCAGCACTGAGATCGAGCAAAACAAGAATAGAGACAAGTCCCTTGTCTGAGGCTATTAGAATGTCATTTGTGACTTTAACCAGAGCTGTCTCTGTGCTATGATGTGTTCTAAAGCCAGACTGAAAATCTTCAAATAAATCATTGTTTTTTAAGTAATCACACAGCTGTTTTGCAACCAGTTTAAGATGCGCCTCAACGTCGCCCGCTCTGGCCCCCGGAATGCATGTGACTGTGGAGGCGTGTGTGTGTGTCTGTCTGTCTAAATTCACGTGTCTCATAATAGAGTTACCAATAACCAGAGTTGGCTTCTCAGCGGGTGTCTCGCTGAGTGGGGAATATCTGTTAGATACGTGAACGGGTTGGTGGGGACCTGCGGGTTTCGTGTTATGTCTCTTCAGAACAGTCACCCAGTCTCCCTGCTGCTCGGGAGTTGCCGGGGGACGGCTAAGAGGAGCTACCTTTTGCAGGTCCGCACCGGCTAACATGGGCTTTACTGTCGCTGAGTTACTTTCTAAGATGCGGAGCCGGGCTTCTATGGCTATGATTCCCGCCTCCAACCTAACAACTATACTACATTTAACACATGTATCGGTACCAGTAAGGGAGGCCGGGAAGTAACCAAACATGAGATAGTTAGAGCAGGAAATAACATCCGAGGGTGGGGAAAGAGCCATGGCTAGCTATCAAGCTAAAGTAGCTACCGTTAGCAAACCCGAAAAGAGTGTAGGCAACTGTGGAGTTACAGTCGCTAAGAGAAGGAGAGTCGTGAGTGGTTAAGCTGTAGTAACGTGTGATTACAACGCCAGGCAGTTGCCGTGATCAAGAGTTTTAAAACGATCGATTAAGTTTAAGATAATAAGCTATCAGCAACAGAACAGGCACACGGGATACCCGGAGATGACTACAACAACCGGAAGTAGGGTTGCCAACCGTCCCGGACCAGACTTTGTTTGTCCCAGACTCCCGTGTAAAGGGAAAAATAAAATATATGTTTCTGTTTGCGCGCAATGCAGTGTGTCTGGCTGCGTGCCTGTGTGTTTGTGTGCTGTATGCGAAGGGCGCTAGGACCGCTCAGTTGACAGGGCAGGCACAATGCTTGCACGTGTGTGTGTGTGTGTGTGTGTGTGTGTGTGTGTGTGTGTGTGTGTGTGTGTGTGTGCGTGTGTGTGTGTGTGTGATTTTCTCCAGTGGGCCGCAGGCGCGGCATCATTGTTTGTGTGGCGTGTGTGTGAGAGACTCAGTCAGCTGATTGCTGGGAAAATGGTTGGTTGAAGGATAACATTATGTATACTTTGCATTACTTAATACCATTTTTCAAATATTTTATGTTTTAACATTTTGGACAAAATAGCCAATTGTACATCGAGGTGCCCAGATGTCCCTAGTGCCTACCTATCCGATTTGAACATGCTGATGTACAATGTGATGTAGTAGCCTAATGCAGGTGTAAGACCATTGTGTTTGTATTGTGTTATAGGTATGCATAGTTTTCTATGCATTTTGAGGGTTTGACCCCCAAAAACATTTTCTAACCCTAGGGGCTGGCTCCCCCAAAATAATTAAACAACATAACCCTAACCCTAAAACCGAAATAAAGTAACAAAAAAAAGTAACTAAATCCGCCAAAAACCCGAAAAGCTTGCATGTGTCCCGTTTCTCCATTTCTGGAAGTTGGCAACCCTAACCGGAAGTTACAACATGCCTACCGCAATAGTGGTCTGTATATTGATTGTTGTGTTAGGTCTTAATGTGTGCATATGTATAAACGTGTATTTTGATTGTGTGTATATATTGGTATATACATATTTGCATACATATTTTAATATATATTTGTTTATGTATTCGGGATTGTTGGAAACAGCATTTCGATCTCTCTGTCTATCCACACAAACTGAAAGATTGACAATTACGGTACATGTTACTTGATAGTCGCTTTTATCCAAAGCGACTTACATACTCAATACTGTGGGCAATCCCCACAGCAGCAATTTGGGGTAAAGTGTCTCAGGGACACAACGACATGCTGACTGCAGCAGGGTTTGAACCTGTGACCCCTGATCCGAACACCAATACACTAGCCCACTGCACCACACGCCTCATATCTGAAAATAAAGTTGACTTTGACTTTGACTCAGTCTGCATCAAACACAGGCTCTTGATAAATAAGCAGCTCCTTGTCACGCTATCTATTAAAATCTGCAATCTCCACTATAAGAGCCTTGTGAGCAGAGTCCTGAGTGTAGTAGATGTAATGCACTCCGCTCTGCATCAGCCAAACGGCTCACTGCCCCCGCACTGCGAGGGGGACCCAAGTTCCCATCAGCAAAAACACGTGGGTTTGCTATCCTGGCTCCAAAATGGTGGAATGAGCTCCCCATTGACATCAGGACAGCAGAAAGCTTACACATCTTCCGGCGCAGACAGAAAACTCATCTCTTTCGACTTCACTTCGAGCGATAGAATGAAAATTAAAATAATAACAATAACAATAGGTCGTTGGGTCCTATTGCTACGTGCTCTGGCCCTAATAACTTACACATGCACATGGTGTCTTTTCCTTTCTCTTCCTGCTTTGCTGCTTCACCCTGCAGACCATGCCACTCTCACTTTTTCTTATTTTTTGCCCTTTGTTTCCATAGAGACTAAACACAGTATGATATCTTATTCGAAAACGCCCTTTCACTCCCTCTACATTACATGTTCTGCTCGATATTGACTCAATCAACTACCCACACTCTCCCTACACAAGATGAAATCTCTTTATTGTGACGAGCCAATCACATGAGGCGTTGTTTACAACGGTCCCCCCTCTAGCTGGTTTTAAAGTGGCAATAGAAGAGATTTCACTTACTTTAACTTATCGTTATGGAGAAACGTAATTGCTGCAGCACAATGACACCATCTATGTTTGGATTGGCTTCCTGAAAGTGTAATTCGGTTTACCTTTGCATCAAGTTTTTCTCTTTCACAGTAAAAGCGCTATATATTTACACGGCATTACTGCCTACCAGAGTGCATTTCACCAAGAGGCAGTAGTAGTCGTTCCCCAGCTAGCAGAATTCTTAGAGTAACTTAAATGTAAAATTGTACATGGTATAACAGCCCCATTTTTGGACCAGGCAAAGACGAGAAAGAGGGAGAGTGATATAAAATAATTATTTACGCCAAGCTAAGATCGGTAACGCAGCGTCCACACGTCGGCGTGTGTTGAAGCTTGCCGCCGGGCGTGTCTGGAACTCGACCAACAACCAATCACATTAATCTCCCGCCCCGGTCACACAAGCACGCGGTTTGATTGGCTAGAGCTTGTACTGGCATGTGATTGTGTTGATTGGCTGACGCTTCCGTCGAAGCTTCAAAAGTTGAACAAAAATGGGCAGAAGCGTTGAAGCTTCAACGCACGCCGCCGTGTGTAGGGCCGTAAGAAACAATATCTGCCTGCTTATTAAACTGGGTGTTTTTGTGAAATGATGATTTATGAACACAGTACTGTGCACATTAATCACCATTTCGGTTTCCAACTTAATGTAAATGACATCATTTTCATTGGAAGTCCCTGGGCAGGTAATTATAAATGAGTACTAAACATAACACAAGAGTCAGATATGCAGAAAAAATGAATGAATATTATCTTATTGTTCTCTTTTTTTTTACACTGCACATAGGAACTATGAATCCATATGTGGGATTGATGAAAGGTGCAGTGAAAACGGGATATTTTCTTAACCTGAATGTGTTGATAAATTGCAATTGATCTTAACTGGATGCATGTGCCGGTCATTTGCAATTAGCAGCCCAATAAACCCATTTAAAGGCAGACAGTGAGTGTCGTGTGCAAAACAAAAACCAACATGCCACTTGGTCAGGCAAGAGAAAATAAGAAAATAAATAAATAACTGCCACTATGGGCAACACAAAGGAAAACTTAACTTTGTCTTTGTCTTTATTAGGATCCCCATTAGCACTAGCATGAGCATTGGCTATTCGTCCTGGGGTCCTCACACACTCAAAACATACATAAACATACAACAAAATTAAAACAAAACAAAACAGCTCATAATTTCATGCTATTTACAGTGAAATGAAGTGAAACTAAAATGGTTATTCAATTATCGCCATCCTAAGGCCAAACAAAAGTAAATACAAATATGTGTACATAACAATATATGCATACATAGCCACAGGCACAGTTCAAATTTACTTTGTAATACTTAAATAATTTTTTAGTAACCATTTGAAATGTACTTGAGAATTTTCCTGAATGATGTGAACCGGTAAAGAGTTCCAGCTGATCATGGCTCTGTACATGACTGTTTTCTGTCCCATATTTGATTTAGATTTGGGTAATACAAACCTTCCTTCTATTGTATGTCGTGTTTGATAGTTATGTTGAGCATATTGCGCTATAAATCATTGTGATAATATATCTGGTGAGTGAGTCACTGTAATATTTCTGACAAAATTCAATAAAATATAAGTTGACCTCTGTCTGACAGTTAACCATTTCAGTGTCTCCAGCATTTCAGTGACTCTGGTTCTGTAGGAGCACTGCAGTGCACATCGTGCTGCCTTATTTTGTGCTACTTGTAGTTTGTTTAAATCTTTTTCAGCAGCACTAGACCATATAACCAAACAATAATCAAGCTGTGACAGAACCAAAGTATCCAAAACTTGTCTACTGACATCCATAGGCAAATATTTTACAATTCTTTTTACAAGTGACACACCCCTTCCCATTTTACATACAACATTATCAATTTGTTTAGACCAAGATAATTTATGATCCAGGGTTATACCTAGCAATTTTGTCTCCTTGACCTGTTCGATTTCAATATGGTTTAAATGTAGTTGCAATTTTGGTTCATCTTTTAACTGATGATTTGATCCTATTAATAACGATTTTGTTTTTCCGGCATTAAGTACCAACTTATTATTTATGACCCACTCGGATATCAGTAGTAGATCTTTATTCATAACATTTGTCAACTCTCTTGTAGTTGATGCTGCATAATATATTGTTGAGTCATCTGCATACATTACAATTGTAGCTTTTTCTAACACTAATGGTAGATCATTTGTAAAAATAGAAAATAAAAGTGGTCCCAAACAACTACCCTGAGGTACTCCACAGGTGACTGTTTTCATCTTTGAGAGACTTCCATTAAAAAAAACAGTTTGACTTCGATTTGTCAGGTAACTTTCTAACCACTTCAGCGTTTCAAAATGAAAACCATATTGTTCCAGCTTGTGTAACAACAAAGAATGGTCAATGACATCAAAAGCAGAACTAAAATCGAGTAGTACTGCACCCACTAACTTCTTATTATCTAGTTCGCCCTTCCAGTCATCTGTCATTTGTGTTAAAGCAGTGCATGTGGAATGGCCAGGTCTATAAGCATGTTGATACACAGTATTAAGTTTGTTACCTTCAAAGTATTTTTGTATTTGATTGAAAATTATTCTCTCCATTATCTTTGCTAATGTTGGTAATAAACTTATTGGACGGCTATTTGTACCAGAAAATGGTCCAGCTGGATTTTTTGCAAGTGGAATAATTTTTGCTATTTTCCATGCCTGTGGGCAAATACATTTATCAATACTCAAATGTATACAATGTAATATGACAGATAGGCTCTGCAACAAAATTAGCAACATATCTAAGAAATGTACCAACTAAATTATCCACTCCTGGTGGTTTATCATTACATTTACCTAGTAGACATTCAACATCTGTAATTGTCACTTTTTCTATTTTAAATGTACACTTCTTATTTTTCATAATTAAATCCTGTATTAGAAATGTGGAGTTGAAACCTGGAGTGAACTTAATTAAGGTTTGTTCTCTTCGCAAGTTAATGGCACTCTAAATAAAGCTTTAGAAATGTGTGTGTGCGTGCGTGCGTGTGTGTGTGTGTGTGTGTTCACGCATACTGGTCTTATTCTGTTGTCATTTAGACCTAATAATCAAACATTCTAAATTGTAAAAATGAATAATTGTTAAAACATTTCTTCTGTGTATTCCTAAAGTTAATTGCTTTTTCACCATCATTATTACAATTACACGGCACACATTGCAAGTTGGCTTTCGTGCCAGCGGGAAGAACGAAAGTCTTAAGGATGAATGGCACAAACATTTGTAAATGGCTTGCAGAAATTGAAATGAAATCAAATTAAGCTCGAATGATATTCATGAAGCCTAATGGGTTTGTAACGACGGACCAGAGTTGAGTCAGCATCACTGCCGATGACTGCTAGTTGAGTTTCCTTTAACCATCCCTTATATTTGAGAGTTCAGAAACGAGCTCTCTCTCTTAATGCAATAGGAGCCGTGGGTGGCTCTGACTGAGAAAACTATTTTCCAAATCTTTATTGAACAACACATTCCCCTGTGGTAGATGCCCTTGTTGCCATGCCGCCGCTCTCCCTCCACATGCACAACTGACTCAGTGTGGGAGGTGCTTTAGAGAAGAGGCCAAAAACACTCAATCTGACTTTCGGACTAACCACCATTTTTCCAGAGCAACGGTAACTAACATGTACCTCAACACTGTTATGTGCATTTAGTTTGATTTATTTTGTGAATGTATATTTAAAAATATATTTTATATGTATTATTATTATTTGTTGTTATATTTCAACTATTGTTTTATTATTTTGAATCTTTTTATCATAAATTCAGACATGTATCGTGGGAATGGAGGGGGTGTACAAATGGACGACATGCAAACTTCTGTATTTTGTGTTGAGCACTCTCTGTATTACAAAGCTGCATGTGGTTGATACAAAAAGGAAAATAAAGGCCATCATATCAGTTATTCCAGGTTTATGTATAGTTTGCTATTATTATGTATTTTACTTTTACTACTCACTAGTTTTATACTGTGTTTTTGCCTTTTTACTAAAGAATCCGGTCAATAAATGAAAACCAAAAAGTATTTTACACAAAGGAAATACAAATTATATCCGCTGCCACTTTTGGAGGTGTGCGTGACACATCCACGTTCTGCCTGCTCAGATTTAAATTGTATCTTCACAGATGCACAACTCGGCGTTTTACACGACCCCTCCCTATTTCCCTCTCTGTCTGCAAAGAAGCAAACGTTGAAGGTTGGAAATGCCCAGCGGTTTATCAGAAAAGAGGGATTATCTCTCTCCCTTTTTCCCTTTAATCGTCATCAAAATGTCTGTGGGAAAATGAGGAAATAATTAGTGGTGAAGAATGTAGAGCGTCCAGCAAATTGCTACGTAATATGGGCACACACAAACCTAATCCACGAGAACATTAAAGAGGCCCTACTATGCATTTGGGTATCGTGTTATATAGGTTTTAGTGCATGTAAATGGTCTGCAAAGGCTACAATCCCTGTGTTCCCTCCAGAGGAATTTCTCTCCCCCCCGCCTGCCTGAAATGCCTCCATTGGACACTTTGTTTACTTCTTTAACATAGTGACATCACTACGCAACACATTGTACGTGATAGGCTAAGGGGCGGGACCACTCTAAGCGATTGACCAATCCCAACAGAGCCGGCCAGCTAACCAATCAGAGCACACTGGGCTCTGGTTTCAGACAGAGGGTGAAAAGAGGTGCTGCAGCATTGAACATGGATGGAGGTCACAGTAGAAGCACAAATATGAACCTGAAAATGAGCATCGTAGAGCCCCTTGTGAACAACACTGCCCTCTTGCTATCAAAGGATTATTGAAAGAACATAATCCTGGAAGACATTTGATGGAGAATTATTTTATTATCAGTCCAGTTTGGGCGGATAGCTGCATACTTTGTCCTCAAATGCCTTTCACTTTGAACCCTGTGATCATGCAACAAAGACACTGCACACGGCATGGACACACCGAGTCAACGCAACGCACACTTCGGCAGTGGAAGATGCCAGGGATTGACCCTCATTTCATGTCTTTGCACTCAATCAAAGCACTAAAACATGCAAACATACAAAGCCTGCTTGAGTGATGCCTTTGTCGCACAAAGAAAGAAGAAAAGAAACGAGAACGAAATGATCCTCTTAACGATGCTCACGAGTGCTTTTTAAAATGTTCCATAATTGCTGTCATTTCTTTTCTTTGTCTGCTTCCACTGCTGAGTGACGTGTGTGTCCCTAAACATTCACTAAATCCTGTTGTTGTAATTCCCGGCACGTCACCTTGATATCAAATTCTATTCACATTGTCATGAAGACCTCTGCACAAATTGTAGCAAAAGACAGAATTTAGTTTGAGTAATACATAACAGTGATGTAAACTGTTTCTCACACGCAGAGAGAGATGCAAGCTTCGCAGCTACAGGCAATATCACATTTGAATGCTCGATTGGGGGGAAGAAAAGGAGGAGAAAAAGAGATGCAAACAGAAACAGAGGAGGAAGGAAGGAAGGAAGGAAGGAAGGAATGAAGGAAGGAAGGAAGGGAGGGAGGAAGAAAGGGAGGGAGGGAGGGAGGAGTGTGGCGCAGTGGGTTGTGCGTTGGTGCAAACCCCACTGCAGTCAGCATGTCGTTGTGTCCCTGAGACACTTCACCCCAAATTACTGCTGTGGGGATTGTCCACAGTATTGAGTATGTAAGTCGCTTTGGAGAAAAGCGTCAAGTAACAAGTAACATGTAATAATAAAGGAAGGAAGGAAGGAAGGAAGGAAGGAAGGAAGGAAGGAAGGAAGGAAGGAAGGAAGGAATTTCAATGACTACTTTTTTTACGATGTTGTATTTGAGTGTTGCTCCTGGTTTTAGTGTCCTGTCTGTGTGTAACTTTGTGTGGTCGTGTTACCACTGACAGGTCTCTCTTGAGAATGAGACCTTGTGTCGCAATGAGATTAAAAAATTAAAAAATTAAAAAGGAAGGAAGGAAGGAAGGAAGGAAGGAAGGAAGGAAGGAAGGAAGGAAGGAAGGAAGGAAGGAAGGAAGGAAGGAAGGAAGGAAGGAAGGAAGGAAGGAAGGAAGGAAGGAAGGAAGAGATCGATACCAGGAGTAAGAATCAGACACAAACAATGATGAGGAGGGGAGGCGGGGGGGGGCAGAAGGCGGAGAGCTGAGCCTCCCTTGCATGTGAGATGGGGTGGAGACAAATAGACAGGGAGGCGTTTGAAGTCAAGGCAGGCTTTTCTTCTCTGCGCTCCCCTATCTGATGACAGAGAGGAGGGATATGAGGGGGAGGGATGGGGGTGTTTAGGTAAGCCTTTGTGTCTGGGGAACAAGTGAGTAACAGGGTTGTAAATATTAAAATGGGAAAATGAGAAATGGAGGAGGAGAGAATGAGTGCAGGGGAAAGAGGAGGTAACAAAGAGAGACAAGAAGAAAGCGAGATGAGCTGGAGATGGGGATTGCTCTGAAAGGAATCACACAATGTGGTGGAGACGAGAGACAGCTACTCATATTCCAGGATGCTTCTAGCAGCCCTCTGCCGCTACCTGATTTCATTTCAAACTCCATCACAAAGTGTGTTTTATTATCATGCCAATATAAGAGCATTATACCGCCTGCCTGCAGATAATGCTTCGCGCCTTCTGAAATAACACTTTGCACCATTGCCAAGCAATCACTGGTGGAGCCTCGGGGCTGTTGCAAATGGTTACAATTAGACATATTAATAGGGCTCAGATTACCCTGTGATCCACATAATCACATTGCATACAGCACTTATCTGCGGCGGTGGCTTCTCGTGACGACGCTCTCCACCTCCGCTGTTATACCCAGCATCTCATGAGGAGCTAATCTTTTGTCATTACACTATCACACAGTATCTGTTGCTGGCGCTAAAGTCAATGAAAAACAATTAGGCATCCTATAGAGAGGATCTTCTTCTGCTCCAGCATGCACGGTGTGTGTTGGTGTGCAGTGTGAGATCAGACCTGTCTTCTGCAGGCTATCTCCAGTGGAGCTGTCAGATATGTCTCATGCTCAACACCATGGTCCTTTAGAAGAGTGGTTCCCATGGTTTACATATCATTGTAACGCAATACATAATTGTCACTAAAAGCCTTGTCTTTACATTACAATAAAATATCAAAAATAATGAATTAAAGGTGGGATAGGTAAGTTTCAGAAACCGGCTCGAGATACACTTTTTGTTATATTCCATGGAATGCTCTTAACGTCCCGATAGCAATGAATATCTGAAGTGCTTTGACAAAAAATACATACAAAAATGTCATCTGTAGAAGCCGTAATACTGTAAAAAGTACAACCGATGGCCTACCTGCCTGTCAGCCTTCCATCGGGGCACAAACTTCTCTCGTGCCCTCATTGGTCATGTGCGCGTTCGTGTGTGTTGGGGGCGGGGCTCTGTGAGGAAGTGGCAGATTTTCTCCGGTTGTGTATTTTCAAATTCTAGTGATCTCGAGCCGGTTTTTCAAATGTACCTACTCCACCTTTAATTAGTTTTAATACAAATGTGTTAAAGTTAGTATATTAAAGGCATAAAAAGACCGAAATGTATAATTGTTTCTTTAATAGAAATGTTTCTTCTGCCCGTAAAGTGTCCAAACCGGGCTTTTCTGGATAAGCGCATTTTTAAAACATAGCCATTGTCCATGCCGGTTTCAGATGGATTATTCGTCACAGTTGCTCCGATCAGATCGGTCTCCTCCATTTTGTAGGTTATTTACGACTTTTGAATCCACAATCCGGCTTACTTTGAGCACGTGTTGAACAATTTAATCCCTTTGTGAATTGTTTCCACTTCCGCGCCATCCTTTAATTTCTTCATACAGCGGGAATCCACATTAATTAATCCTGAGTCCAATAGCCATCAAAGTCGTTCCAATAGTGCTCCTTGATTACGCTTTCATCCTCCTTTTACAAAATACTTCACATTCACCAGTTTAGCCCCCCCTAGTGGCTGCAATATGTTACAGCATTACTACTTCTAAAACTGTTTCAATACAAATATTTCGTATATCAATATTTTGATAGATGTAATATAATGATTGTTACAATACAAATCTGAATAATATCGTGTTTTGTTTGAAATAATTTCATTTTTGAGCAGTCGCATGTTGTGACGTGTGTGTGTGTGTGTGTGTGTGTGTGTGTGTGTGTGTGTGTGTATGTGTGTGTGTGTGTGTATGTGTGTATGTGTGTGTGTGTGTATGTGTGTGACGTGTGAGGTTAAGAACACAAGTTCCCTCGCTTTTTTTACATACAAGTGATTCAGCTATTGTATTACAATAAGATATGAGGCGATTTTTAAAACATCCAATTTCTGGGACGTTTAAGGCGTCTGCTTCTGCACTAAGGTAGGACACTGGTTAATAATATTGTAGCGTGTTCAAGTAACCAAAAGATATAGTAGTTATCAAATAAGTATAAGATGTGCACAGTTATGATAAGTTTTACAGATGTAATGCACTGTTGTTGGGAGGAGAGACCGCCCCTTCCATATGAGTGTGTGTGTACGGCGGGCATAAGGCGGGCATAAGGCGTGCATGAAGCGTGCATGAGGCGTGCATGAGGCGTGCATGAGGCGTGCATGACGAGACGAGTTGTGTTCGTGTGTGGAAAGGTCATACTCAGTGCGGTGAACGCTGGCTTTATTGCTTCTGTATCCGTAGCACCCCACGCAATAGTTGGGACTGTGTACTGACTTCAGTAAAAAAGGTTTGCCCCCCCCAAGCATCAAACTTGGTAATAAAATATATGAATAAAATATTGTATCTATATTATACCAAACTCAATTTTTTTGACTTCTTACTGAAATATAATACACATATAAAATACTATTATAACTTCCTTTACTGCTCTCAATAACTCCATAATGTACTATACTATGCGTTACTGCTATGCTGTACATATTGTGATAATATAGTATAATCGGCCCTACTGTGCTCTCTAGGCTATATGATGGTGTATCAGACTGTGGTGTTGTGCTTACAACGACACGACATTCAACTATACAACACTAATATACTATACTGTGTTCTACTGCACTACATTATCCTATACGGCTCTGCAGACATTACAAAACAAACATATTGAATGAGCACACATCCAATATGTGTAAAATAAGGATTAACTGCTATAGAGTTGTCACTCTGTCTTTAGGGATGACATATTTGGATGCGATGTTGAAGCTTATGTCTCTGTACTACACAATGCTACACGATACGATAATACACTGTGCTCTAAACTAGGCTATACACTTAGCCCACTGTTCTGCTGCATTGTGCTTGTACTGTCCTACTATATTGTGGGGTATTATACACGACGAGTGCTTTACTCTGTTGCAGTATCTTTGCAGTATTTTACGGTGCTTTAGATCCTACTACACTTATACCAGACATAGTGTAAAACTGTAATTACGTCGTGATCCTGCAGGTGTGCCTCAGTAGGACAGAATGTGTCTGTCTTTGGCTTCAGTGCTGCTGTCTATCTCTTTGTCTGTCTGCAGGCAAGACTCACAATATATTCATTAGGCCCCTTTCCTGCCGCCTGATAGGCCAATTGTTTCTCACTGCTGCACTGTGGGAGAGATCCTCACCAGGGCCAGGCTGTCTTTGATACACCAGGGACGAGCAGAAAGCAGACACGTTGAGAACCGCGTCAACACGCTTGTTCCAAAGGAAGAGGCGAATCTGTCAAATATAAAAGTAGTTGTCCGTGCGGGGCTTTGAAGGCCAAAAGCAGTCAGCTCCATACTTATCAGGCTGCAGCTGACAGTAGCAACGAGCTAATGGGCTCATCTGCAAAGCATATTGACAGCACCGCTCGCTTTAGTTCTGCGCCAGACTACAGTCAAAGACAGCATTGTGCTTTATTAGAGGTGAGATGTGACAGCTAGAGTGCCGTACTCTTACAATCCCATGTTTCCTTTCTCATCAAAAGACCCGACAAAAAAAAGTGTTCACAGGATTCTTTTCACCGTAGCTTTTTCCAGTCTCGGATCAGAATTGTGCATGTTGTATAAGGATGATGGCTGCTGGATAAGAGATATTCTGTTTGCCATTCAGAAGTAATACAGAGACAGGATGCTGCTTGTTTCAATCTTAACAACACTCTGTAATTGCCGAGCTGTCTATAAGGCGACTGCGCGAGGCTGCCTTTTGTGCTACAACTCTGAAAAATAGTTTTTGTGGAGGGAAAAACTCATACCTGCAACTAAAGTGGTGTTTGTTTACCTTATTTATAACTATGTTACCCTTATATCTTTAAATACAAATGTAATGGTGGGGCATGCAAAGTTATATGTTTATAATGAAACATTGTGAATACAAATCTGTCTTAAAATTAGCAGGAGAGGAGCTAGTTAGCATTATTGGAAACATAGTCCACATTCTTGGCTAAATAATTGATCCTACGGCTAATGTTCAAAGCGAACAAAGTTGTATTTGTTTGCCTTATTTCTAACTACACTGAACAAAAATATAAACACAACACTTTTGTTTTTGCTCCCATTTTTCATGAGATGAACTCAAAGATCTAAAACATTTTCTATAAACACAAAATAACCATTTCTCTCAAATATTGTTCACATATCTGAAAAAATGTGTGATAGTGAGCACTTCTCCTTTGCCGAGATAATCCATCCCACCTCACAGGTGTGGCATATCAAGATGCTGATTAGACAGCATGATTATTGCACAGGTGTACCTTAGGCTGGTCACAATAAAAGGCCACTCTGAAACGTGCAGTTTTTCTTTATTGGGGGGGTCTGGGGGGGTCCGAAAACCAGTCAGTATCTGGTGTGAGGGGTAGGGTTAGGGTTAGGGTTAGGGGTAGGGGTAGGATTAGGGTTAGGGTTAGGGTTAGGGTAATGTTGTGAATCGAGTGGCCTGTGTTCGTCGTCCATAACATACGCCTGCCCATACCATAACCCCACCATCACCATGGGCCACTCGATTCACAACATTACCCTAACCCTAACCTTAACCCTACCCCTCACATCGGACCCCCCCAGACCCCCCCAATAAAGCAAAACTGCAGGTTTCAGAGTGGCCTTTTATGGTGGCCAGCCTAAGGCACACCTGTGCAATAATCATGCTGTCTAATCAGCATCTTGATATGCCACACCTGTGAGGTGGGATGGATTATCTCGGCAAAGGAGAAGTGCTCACTATCACACATTGTTTCAGATTTGTGAACAATATTTGACAGAAATGGTTATTTTGTGTAAATAGAAAATGTTTTAGATCTTTGAGTTCATCTCATGAAAATGGGAGCAAAAACAAAAGTGTTGCGTTTATATTTGTATTCAGTGTATGTTATCCTCATGTCTTGGAATATAAACGTAATGGGGGAGGACTGCAAAGTATGTTTGTGATAATGAGACACACATTGAACACACATCTGTGTTGAAATTAAGCATTAGCTTTACCTTATGTATAACTAGTTACCCTTATGTCTTCAAATGCAAAAGTAGCAGGGGTGGTGTGCAAAGCTATTTGGTGATGTTGAGACATTGGGATCACAAATCTGTGTTAAAATGATCAAGATAAGAGTTTGCTAGCATCACCTTATACTGTAGTAGCTGGTGGGAAACAAAGTCCACCTACTTGGCTAGATAATGGAGCTAACAGCTAGCGTGGGGGAGCTAACGTGGGGGAAGATAACAAATGACTTTCTCATGTATGTCCGAGTGTAATCACGTTTTGTTTTTGGTGAGACACTTGAATGATTACAATCGGGGTGAACAAATAAAGGTGACTACTGTCTTCAATTCCTATCCTATTGAGCCCCTGAGAACAGAAGCTTTCCGATGTCTCTGCCTTGTTTTTATTTGTATTACTTAACAAAATCATCTTTCAATATGCCCTTTAAACTTCTGCGTTGATCCTCACATAAACTCATTCTCCTCCTTGTCTCATCAAAGGTCATTTATTTCTAGACAACATCTAGCTGCTCTCACAACAAGCCCATGACTGAGGTCCTGACATTTGGCGAAACAAAACAAAAATGCATTCAATCCAAAAGAACGGAGCAAATTTCATAATGCGCTCCCTAGCTCCTGCCGTTGTTTATGAACGACTTATGGATTCAGCAAACCAACTGGAATCATCAGGACTACGTGACAAGACAACTGAAATTATTCATTATCATCCAAGTCTAATTCGAAGATCACAACAAAAAAAACTAACAAGCTAGCAGTGTTTTTCTCGCTGTGCCCAAGGCCGCGTTGCCAATTAAGTTAGCAGAGCAGTGGGTGTGATCCCTGTGGGGAGACGAGCACTCTCTTGAAGCTGTCATCTCCTGTGCTCTTTCGTAGTCGGTGCTAATCAGCTGTCCACTGTTAGCTTGTGAAATCTCTGATGCGTTCCTCTTTGTTGCTAACATACATCTGGTGCGGGGTAGAGTTTTGTCTGGAGTTTAACTTAAATTGCTATCAACTCGAGGTTCAAGGTTGTAGTAAGACAAAGGAAAACTAGTGCTCGGCTCCAACCTTTCATTTACTTTCATTTGTATTTGTCCCGCTCATGGTACGCAAAACCAAATGTACAACAATTGCCATAAAACATGACCCCACCATTGAGCGAAAAGGAGCAGGGAGAAGAATAACATCTTATGTGACCTGCCCCTTTCTAAAAAAAAACAAATAAATACAAATAGATAGTCTGCCCTTCATCATCATAATTATCACAGCCAAACATAACAGTATCTTAGATACTAAAGAAACACACAAAAAAAATACTTATTTCCCACTTGACGGTTAACGGAAAGAAACAAAGCAACACCAAAACATCACACGTACAGTATAAGGAGAAGAAAAGTGCAACGTCCCCCATCTGAGTCCTACTGGAGAAGAAGGTGGAAAGCGACACATGATGATAATAATAACAATAACAACAATAACAATGGCAATGGCAATGGGAACCGCAAATACAGAGGAGACATCACATCAAATACATCAAAAATATGAAGGACCAGAGTACATAGACTTATTCACATTCTGCTTCATATAGTCCCATCTTTCTTAATTTATACAACTTCTTTAACTGAAAAATACATCTACAATTATTTAGATCGTTGTGTTGAGAATTCACATTGTCCCAAATACCGAAATACACATTGTTTAGAGTAGTCCTTGCATATGGATGCCTTGAGTAACCATATGCAAATATAATAACAACAAACAATTACATACAAAGATAAAAGTCCTGTATGAAGCTAGGCGATTGTCACAGGACATATTATTATAATTTTGACATTCATATTTGAGAGAAGCCTTTGCAGATCATTTACACCACAGGAAAGGGGAAACGAGACACTTCTGACAAAAAGGATCAATTTAGATAAAAGACTAAACTTCAGAGAGAAAGAGCAACTTCACTCAGTAAAAGCCTTTCAGTCATTTGTATATGTTTATCGTAAAAAAAAATTACAAAACAACAATGACCATGTTCATGTCTTACAGTCATTCTGAGGCCTTCGTTTTGGTTTAACATTACACAACATCATGTATGTGTTGCTTCTTCCAAATATCTGGAACAAACTCCCAGAAACCTGCAGGTCCGCTGCAACTCTGACTACTTTTAAACCCAGGCTGAAGACTTTTCTTTTTGTCGCTGCTTTTAATTGAACTATTCATATCTTAAACTGCACTGTAACTTTTATCCATGCACTTTTTCACTGATTCACTGAACTGATTCAATGCTGCTGTGAACAAAAGATAGAATGGGTAAAAAATAATCTTAAGGGACAACTTGAATGCTTTTTTCCTTTTTTTGTCTCTTAATGCATTGCATAAAGATCGGATCGGGAAAAATTGGTATCGGCAGATTGTCAAAATCAAATGATCAGAATCTGATCTGGAGCAAAAAAAGGTGATCGGGACATCCCTAATCGTAAGGTAAATTAATAGTTACTAAACCGATCTAGACACAAGATTATCTTTCTGATGCTTAGCTGTAGCGCACCTGCCTGGTTTGCCTGCATATGATAGATAGGGCGTAGAGACCCACCCAAAATAGTATAAAAGTCCATTATATAAATTAAATAACGAGCTACAAGATGCTAAAACGCTTCGTCGAGCAGAAAATAACTGCAGAGTCAGGTGATAATCCCCTGTCGATGTATTACTTTGAGCTACTCCTTTCACAATAGCCTTTTGATCATGTAAAAAGGGTGATTAAAGCAGTCTTATACATCTTTTTCATGGTTTGTTAAAAGTGAAGCACGGCTTTTATTCAGCCTTCACTTTTCGTCTGTGACTACCAATTAGTCCAGCCTTTGTAGCCGTTAGATTAACCTTCATTTTCCAGTGTGTGACCGTATGATTTGAGTCCAAGCAGGCAAACAGCAGCCGAGAACAAGGGTATTGAATTTGTGCCCGTATATACAAGCCGAAGCTTCTGCTGTCCTCAGAGCTCTATTTGGAAAGCGCCAGGAGACTAAAGAAATTAAATAAAAGCAAAGTAAAAACACTAGCAATTATCAGGGCCTGCCTGCAGAGTTTCAGGGGATTAGCAACCATTCCCATCAATAACACATTAGTGGTCAATTTGCTGTGTTTTATTGACAAATATTTAAGGCGGATCGAAATGCAATCAACGGGAAACTATCACTACTCAGATGAATGACTCACTTCTGTTTATCTTTCCCTCTTTTATTTTATTTCTGTGTTTTTTTATACTCTCCCTGCTTTTCTGGCAGCCAGATGCTGTCCTATACAGAGTCATGTAACCACTCTCCTTTACATGGGGCTCATTTCCGTCAGCACTCTGGCAGAAGACTAACAGCGCGGTGACGTTATTAAGATGACAAATTGCTGTACAATTTGTCAATGTGAAGAACACTCAACTTCCTGTTGACTCACTCAATGCGGGAAAAGAGGGTGGGGGGGAAGGATCTGCTCTCAAGACTGTGGGAAAAGTTGATTAAATAACTTAAGGATGATATATTTATAACGTTTTCAGTAGACAGTAACACTAGAGGGTCAACTGGGGACAGTGCCCCTGTCACAATGAACTTGTTCCCGACCTGTGGCATGGATGTGTAATAAGAACTGGATACATTGTGGGAGGCGGGGCCTCGTTCATTCCTATGAGAGTTGCTCATTGGCGCCTGAAGACAAAATGGCCCAACTTTTGAGAGAGCGAAACGTCACGAAATCATTCATATAATCATATAATCCGTTGTTATTGTGCATCCATGGGTAAAGGTCAAACTCATGTAGTACTGAACACGTCACATGAACGTGCCGGTTAGATCCGTGTTCTTAATGCCGAGGAAAATAACTCTCAGAATAACGTTATTATTAGCACATTTTACAACTTGAGGACCGAATGTTTTTAACAAGGGCTATACAAATGTTCATACTGTAGTTCATTTAGTTTGAAAAAAAATATTCAACGATTTACAAACGTCTCTTTCCTAATGTTAGTCAATGGGAAAAGGTGTAGTATCGCCGTTTGGCCACAACGAATATTTTCCCCAGAGTCCGACGCACTTCCTGGGGGCTTGCCCTGTGGC
The DNA here is from genome assembly GCA_036324585.1 of Champsocephalus esox. NCBI lineage: Eukaryota > Metazoa > Chordata > Actinopteri > Perciformes > Channichthyidae > Champsocephalus > Champsocephalus esox. The sequence goes on along the minus strand of CM070487.1, from coordinate 39,245,604 downwards.
CCCAAAAGAAAGAAAATATTATGATAATATAATTTGTGATAGTGTCGCAGCAAAGACTGTGCTGTTATATGGGCTGAAAATAACAGGATTTATTTTAAATTGATACAAGTTATATTTATAAAACAAACTCAATCATGGTATTTTTTTGTGTGTTTTATGACTTGAACACTGAAATCTTGAACGCTGTCTTTGTCAATGTTGTGCATCAGGTGCCCCTCTCATAGATTAACTGGCCCCGGTAAACCCAACCGGATAATTGGTCTAATTCCACTGCTAACATTGCAACATACAATGTGCTTATAATATTAAAAGAAAAAACAGATTACTCCTGGTTTTTGTGTTGAATGTTGCCTGAAATGTATTTTCTCATTGTATTGTCTTGTTTTACTTCCTGTGTTTTCCCGCCTGTGTCTGATTGTCTGATTTTGTCTACCTGCCGCCCCTGTGTATCACCTGCTCTCTCCAGCTGTGTCTTGTATCTCTGATTATTCTTGTAAATATATATATTGTCATCTATGTTTCCCCAGGAGGGATCCTGTCAATCGTAGTTCCTGGTTTCCTGTCTATTTCTGGATTTACCTGTGTTCTTCTCTGCAACTCTGTTTGTTCATAGTGTGTTTTGCTGTTTTCTTGTACTTTTACTTGTATTGCCTTTTGTTTTGTATCGGCTTTAGTCCCTCTTTTAACTGCTTTCAGGTGCAACCTGTTGCTCAAGCCGTGACACAATAATGTGTGTGTGTGTGTGTGTGTGTGTGTGTGTGTGTGTGTGTGTGTGTGTGTGTGTGTGTGTGTGTGTGTGTGTGTGTGTGTGTGTGTGTGTGTGTGTGTGTGTGTGTGTGTGTGTGTGTGTAGAGGTGTGTGTGGTTAAAACGAAGCAGCCTGCAGTCGCTCTTTAGCTGTTCTAATGAAGGTAAACAAGTGAAGGCACAGCTCCACTTCCTACTTGGCGAACCGGTAACTTTCTCATGTGCACGAGAAAGTATATCGTGATGAGCAAAACCGTGTCACTTGGCCCAGGTGATTTGCACAGAACGGACATGTTTAACGACAATAAACACACTCGTCGTCCATAGGTAACGGCGGTCTATCCGCCAAAACATACTTAAGTTTGTGTCAATCACTTGCACGTCACTTCTGGTATGATGGACATTCCCTTTCCGGTTTGATTCTCTAGTTAAAGTGTTTCGGGAAATGTTAAAGAGTTTCGAGACTTGTACATTTGTCTCAGTTCTCGTAAAAGTGTTTCGCTAATGTAATTTTTTTTATAAAATGTAAATTTGTCTCTAGCTTTGTAAAAGTATTTTGCATCTTGTTAATTTGTTTATGTTAATGTTTTTTCTTTGGTAAAAGTGTTTCGCTCATGTAAATTAGTTTGTAAATTAGTCTCAAGCTTTGTTAAAGAGTTTCACACTTTGTAATTCTCCTTTGCACTTCTCAGCCACCGTACTCAATGGTACAATACGTTGCATTTATAAGAAAATTGCACAATTATAAAAAAGACGAATATTAAACAGTGGAATAAACAGATGTCTTTCTTTGACCTGAGTTCCTCCATGTCTTGTTGAACTACAGGACAAGTTCTTATTGTATCTGCAAGTTCGTCCTGAAGCGGTGGAAGTTCAGCAGCTCGTGTATCCCATGTTCCCCTTGTGACCTGAATGCACCACGAGACAAGGAAAAGGGCGGGTCTTTCCTTCTTCCTCTCTTCCTCCTTCCCTGGGCGTGGCAGCAGCAACACCAGGGCTCCTTCCCTCTGATATCCTGCCTCACCCCCTCCCCACTTTGTCTCCCCCCCAGGCACTCCCTGCTTCTTACCGCTTGATCGCTCCTACACGAGCTGCAACTCTCAACATTTTTGTATGGGGGGTGTCGTGGTGAATTTACAAGGCCTGCATACAGACGGTGGGCAGGGTAGAGACATACTTATGTACACAGAGAATGACTGTGTATGAGAGAGAGAGAGAGAGTAAGCGACTGTGAAGTTAATTAGAACGTCCTGTGTCTACTTCTCTCTCTCTCTCTGTCTCTCCTTCCCCTCTATCTCTGAGAGGCTTTGATGTGGCTTAGTGCCTGGAAACTTAATGAAAAATGTATAATAGCCTTTCCGTTCAATGTCTCTACCCCCTTTTCTTTCCTCTCCCTCCCCCTACTCTCCCCTGCTCCATGACACGGTGCTTTTTATGCTACATGGGGCAACTTTCCTCCAGCTATTGGGAGGAGCTGTCAGTTTGAGACCAGCTCCATGCCAAACTGGCTAACTTTCAAAAAGCCTTTTCACACCTCGAAGTGAAACATTTTCAGGTGCTTTTATTCAGATTGTTCAGATTATATGTCACGTAATTTTGAACCAGGATGTATAAAGGGGTGAGTGGTGAAGGGGCTACACCTGGTTACATTTTTAGACCCTGCGGGCAACGTCGAGAAGTGCCCTTAGGCAAGATAATGAACTCCATATTTTCAACTGTATTGAAGTATATGCAGTTGCTTCGGAAAATGTATTGATTTACTTCATTTGCGTACCCAATTAACACTACTTTTGTAGTTATTCAAAGTTTTCTTGTTTCTTTAGGTTTATTTGGAATCTGATCTATAAATTACTCTATATAACAATGACAATTTTAATGTTAAAAAAACAAGGGATTACTTTATTCAGTAAACACCCTGTTGTATGTCTACTTTGTTTGAAATATGTTCACACATTAAAGTAAAAAAACTTTGAATGTTGTTTCTGCTTCCAGATTGAAATCTAACCCTGTATTGTGTGGGTCAGTTCACAATGAATAGCTTCCTGTTGCTTCTCCAGCAAATCCTTATGTGTGAAAAGGGTTAAGCATGCAACACACTGCATGGATACTCTCCGCACCTCGTATATGTGTTAATAAAGCAAAACATCGGATTTAATTATTCTCTTTGACATTTAAAAAAATGTTTTGATCATAGTTCGTAAATATCCTAAAGGGTGAACAGTAAAGGTCGAGGTTTGCTTCACAGTTAGCACATTGTGTTCATAGCTTTAAGCCTGGAGTCCAGGCACAGGATGACCCCTTTATCCCAGCACTGTGATGTAGAAGGATTTACCGTTTCATTATTGTGAACTTGTTGCACGAAATAAACATACATTTGGATTAACTTTTCTCCTCTAACTCTAGAGCTAGCAAATGTCACTTTTTGTTTCTACCTCCTTCCTCAGTTTTACCCTCTTGTTTTGACCCTCCCAATTCCCCCCTTCTTCCCTCCCTTCCTACCTCCTTCCTCCCTCGGTGGGCGCTTTCTGCCAGTCAGCACATCCCCGAGTGGGGAGGGGTGTTTGATCCGAGCCCCTTCAACTCTCCCTCCCTCTCTCCTTTGCCTCCCTTCTCTCTCAGCCCGTGTTTCCTTTCTGCAGCTTTGCTCCCTGTCCATTCGCCACTCTCAGTCTCCATTACTTACCGTCAAGTCCAAGTTCAAAGATGACATTTTCTGACTTTACTAAGGCCCGTCAATTCAACTCAGCGCAGTTGCTGCAGTCGGGAAATGAGAAGAGAAAAAAAAAGTGGTGGTGTCATGAGAGGCATGAGTGACATCACAGAACGGGAGCTGGTGTCAAGAGCGATTCATCAGCACTGATCAGCTTCATGTGGGTATTAACATGCTCTGGCCATGCCGGCATCAAACAGGTAGTAGGGAGCTATTATTGTCCTCGAGTCTCACTCATTACGTATTTCATCGGTGGTACATTTTCTTGTATCTGCTCATTAACCATCCTCCCTATTTGCCGTTGTAGCTCCCCCACTGTACCTGTCATCTCTTATTCATATCAGCACCTCCCGTCTGCATCCTGTCCTCGTTTCATTCCAGCTTGTTCCCAAAGAAGAGACTCAATTTAGCCTCTTCCTGTTACTCTTCACTCTCGAGCCGCTTCACTATATTCCCGAGCGAGTTTCGAGCTTTTGGTGTTATGACAATTATACGGCAAATATATTTGATAAGCACCTTTTCTGCTGTTTCCCATCTCTCTCTCTTGTTCTTTCTCCCAGGTTTTGGGGAGCTCTATTTGCTAGCAGATTTGTTTTCAGATTCATCTCCCCTCGTTGAGGCTTGTCTGGGTTTGTTACCGACCTCTTCATCTCGCTGCCTCTCTCGCAGAGAAAGGGAGAGAACATTCAGTTTCTAGATATTTCTTACTGCTTCAAACAGATACCTGGGATCCCTCAATCCCCATCCCCATATGCAACCGCACAACCCCCTCCTCCTTTCGATAAAAGTAGCATTTGCGCAGAATCAAAGTAACTTGTTGGCTAATGTATGTGACGTATGGAACATTACCTCACCGACACAGACAGTCTAATTCAAATGGGGGTAAAGAACATATTTTTCTCTCATTCTGGTTTTTATTCCCCCTCTCCCATCTCTCCTTACTTCTCTCTGTCTCTCCACCTCTCCTGGGTCCCTTCCTCCATCACACTTAACTCCTTTTCAAAGCCATCTCAACCTCATCCCTCCCGCCCTGCGCCTCTGTCTCATCACAATTTTGGTTTTTATGAGTTGGATGTCCTCTGTCTCCTTTATGCACCCATTCACCAGTGCAGAAAAAGTCACACACACACACACACACACACACACACACCCCCCTCCCCTTTCCCCTCCTGTGTCCCCGTTGAGTTGAGCAGAAGGTCGTAGTCATCAGCAGTACATTAGTGCACAATGGCAGGAGTTGTGCATGCTGCTCCAACAGAGTGCAATGTGCTGTAATGGAGGGATCCGGGGCGAGCACACAGAGGTACGACTCGATGACACCCAAGGCAAACACAATGCTGCTCTTTTCACTGATACTCAGCTGCGGAAATCAGGGACTCTTTTATTGCGGGATGATGCCCCTTCCTTCCGTCAATGTATTGGCATTTATAGCAGGAAAGTAAAAGCCCCACAATCACAGTTTGCGTTCAATTTACGTCACCGGTTTGACATTTTAACCGACAACTAGGAGGTGAAGCAGCTTCTCCAACCCCTCCATGATCATTCAATCTTTTAAATGAAATCAGCATTGCCACATGGGACATGTTAAACTGTACTGTACAACAGGCTTGAAAAGGTCGTTTTCTGATGCTAATTATCCTACGCACGCCACAACCAAGAGGTAAAACATCCTTCCACATATCTAACCACTTTAGGGACAATTTCTCAGCAATCTACAAAATGTTCTACTCTTTTTCACAAGGAAGCAGCAATTTAGCTTTCTCTTACCAAGCTCTTCCAATAAGAGTCAAGGCAAGTTCATCGTGGCCTAAGCATTATGGACTGAAAAATGCAACAAGTGCAAGAGAGCAAGAGCAGCATAGTATTTATCACATGGTAATCGAATATAGCACGACATATAAAGTGCAAGAGAAGATACCCCTGTGTTAAAGTGCATTTAGCGGTGAGCGCATGTCTGTTTGTTTCTCAACCCTTCTTTGAGTTGACCGTTGAAGCCATTGAGAGTGGGACAATCCTGTATCTCAGTTTGGAGGCTATTCCACAACGAGCTGCCTTTAATGGAAAGGACATTTTGTCCAAAAGTGGTCCGTCTGCGGTGGACTTCACAGTCTCCTCTGGTTTCTGACCTAGTGCAGCGTCCAGTGTGTTTTTTGTGGATGAATTTCCCTAAGCAGTCCATGTTAGGGCTGTGCATCTTCACTGGTCTCACGATTCGATTCGATTACGATTATCCTGTCAACGATTCGATTCGGTTCGATATCCCGGTGCATCCCGGTGCATCACGATTCATACCAATGCGTTGCATCCTCAATTTTCTATATTACTGCACATGGCTTATTTTTCATCAATGCATACATGCAGTAAATACATATGAACTCTATTTTTATTATTTAGAAAGTGCTTCAGAAATCAAAAACATAAATGTCTTGACATTAATTTATAAACCAAAATAAATGAATTGTATAGGTCTAGCCTCCGTGTGTGAAGTTGTTCCATCCTCAAAAACAAAAAGCTAATGCTTCTGCAGTCGAGCTGCAGCTTCTAGCCACGGCCTTCTGTTAAGAAAGGACACTGAAGGTCCTGAATGAGGCATCACACACCTTCAGTCTGAACACAGCAGACAACAGGAGTATTTACAACAGCATATACAAACTAAAATAGTGCATGTGGGTGCACACTTACATTCTCTGTCTTACTGTTACATAAATCCCACGAATGCATGAGGCTAAGTTAGCTTCATTATATCTCAGTGATTAAGTGAATAATAAAGTTTCTATCGGGTCACTGTCAGCCTGTCACTCATTATTTTTAGGGAGGGGGCGGGGCTTGGAGGAACGGAGAGGAGACGGTGATCGCGGGAGCTTTTTTCCTCCTGCCTTCACAAACTTTACACACATATATATCGTCTGAAAATTGCTAGAGGACATTCATACTTTGCAATCCAAGACTTAATGAAATCCACCAAAAACCTGACATGATTGTAACGCGATTATTTTTGAAAAACATAAATCCCTGTCACACTCCGTGTCGCTGCCGCTCAGAGACACAGCGTCTCTGAGCGGCAGCGACACGGAGTGATTGAGAGCGGGTCCTGCTGCTGTGGGTTCTGGACTGGTGTCCTTGTGTTGGTGGATAAAGCAGACTGCTCCGTGTTGCTGTGCCGCTGTCACGTCTGTTCCCTGATCTCTGCGTCACCGACCGATTTGATATTAAAGTGACAGAAAAAAGCCGCGGCCGGAAAATCAGGAAGCAACGTTACTACTCGATAACCGATTATCTTCCGTCACTGCATCGAGACCGAATCGTCCACGTCCGCATCGCAATGCATCGTAGAAACGATTATTTTCAACACCCCTAGTCCATGTACACATTTATAAATAAAGCACATACTTTTAAAAGACTTCAAATTGTCAAAACTCAAGAAATTGTGTTTCTCAAGGAAGGTACAGTGGTGGTATGAATAAGGCTTTCTGTCTTGATAGTTTTCTTGTACAGCTGTTCTATTGGTTCAGGTTTGTGACACAAGCAAACGACCAGTTTGTAAAACAGTATTCAATGTAGGATGGAATCATACAGTGGAGGTATGACTTTGCACCATTGACAGTTAAGAAAGGTCGAATTTGTTTAAAATGTTGCAAGTTGAATTTAATAGTATTGGATACTTTCTTGATATGTTTCTTAAAAGTCAAATTCGAGTCCAATATGACTCCAAGATACTGGAACTGGGAGACTAGTTATAATTCTGCTCCGTTTAAAAACACGTTGGATCCTTCGATTTTGACTGGTCGTTTACTGAACATCATGCATACTGTTTTTTAACGATTAACTGTAAGCAAATGTTGTTCAGCCAGTGTTGAACCTTGTCCAAAGCATTAGAGAGACAAGATCATTTCAGTGTTTTTCCCCTGTACAAAGATGACCGCATCATCGGCATACATTAAACTCAGGACATATATTATGTATATTTATGTACAGTGAAAACTACGGAGCCCCCTAAGGGACATGGAGAAGAAAAAATAAAAATGTTTTGCCAGAACGTAAAAATACAAGCAACAAGACTTTACTATCATAGCAAGGTAGACAACGAGCTACAGAGTCGTTGTTATCAGAATAGTTCGATACGCGCCGTCATCCGAGCTAAACTATAAGAAATGGTCACAATCTGCAGCTGGAGGAGGGAGAGAGTGCTTAGGGACCGTCTACAAACTGCAACGCCGAAAATATATACTCATAGAAAGTATTGCGAGATCTCGCAAAGGGGTATTGCAAACAATTTTTTTTCAAATAATAATTCTTCTCCATGTCCCATAGGGGGCTCCGTAGAAAACAGTAATGGTCCGAGAATGGAACCTTGTGGAACCCCAGCACGGTTGACGAGGTAGGGGGAATTAGCACCGGTGACCAAAACACACTGTTTTCTGTTCGATACATTAAACCAATGTATTGAAACTGCCGAAAATTTGAAATGAGTCAGCTTTGTAAGGAGCACTTGGTGGTCAAACTACCAACTACGTTATTGATCGGGCTCCACAGGTGGCAAAGTGCTCAGTTATCCACTTTAGTTCTGTATGGAATACCTTCACAACTATGGAATTGATTGCTATACATCTTTTAGCATACATTCATAGTCCCCAGAGGATGAATGACTTTGGTAAACTAAACTTTTTCTCCAGCCCCATCATGACATTACGTGGTTCTTTTGTTAAATGCTCTGACGGAGTGCATTGAACTTCATGTATTTGCATGTCAAGCATGAAGGATTAATTGAACCAATAATTTGCACTGTGGCAGGCTTGGCCCAATAAGTTGTACGCTTGTGTACCGAAGAGATGCTTTACACAGGACTCCATCCAGCTTTCAATAAGTAACGCTGCACCCTCTAAGCAGCCACAGTGCAGAGGGATAGCCTGAACTGCCAATACGCAAAATGTGCCAGTTTGACTCAATCGGGGTTGTCAGTGCATAGTTTTCGATATACAGCCCACATTGACAATATGCCAGAAAGAGATGCATTGCTTCCAGTGCTGAATGGCAGCAGTAGCCACATGAGACATAAGGTTGGCCAGTAGCACTGTGGTCATCCAACCCTTCGAAACTATTTCACTTCATTGCTATTGATGGTATGTTTCCACGAGAAATGCATCATTCTCTCATTGCGGTGGTGAGCTGAGTACAGGAAGCGATATCTAACTCTTGAAAGATGAGCACTTTTGACATGCTTTTAATGTTTATAGACAGGTTTTTATTGTTTTTCTGCATTTAAATATCGATTTACGCCAAAGTAAGCTTTGTCCAAAACCTGTATGCATCAATAAATGACCTTATCTTTCGTGCTGCCCTGACAAGAGTGTGAAAGTATTGTGAGTTGACTCTTTTGACATATTTGGAAGGTCAGTTGCCTGCAAAGAATGATTACATTGTTTCCAGCCAACACTAGTGGCAACAAATGGTTAGATATGTACAAAAGTGATTTTTGAGTGAAGTATTTCCTGCAGGCATCACCTCGGTTCAGCAGCAACATTCGACGACATTGAACTTGATGCACATAATGGCTGAGCTCCAGAACAAATACTTTTCACAGACTTTTTACAATTTACATGTTTTCCTTATTTGAAAAAAGAAAAGTAAGATATGTATGGCTATGATGCATTTCTATTACAAGTGACATCTAAGCTTTTCCAATATGTTTAATCAGTTAAGGCGGTACCATCCGAAATAAACATTCAGGAGACAATGCCAAAGACTTTCTGCCAAAGTAGCACTTAAAACCTCCAAACTGAAGCTCTCAGTCCATTATCAGACATGCAGGTCACAGATGGTCACAGATAATAGGCTCTTTAACGCATGTTATTGTTTTGGCTTTATCCCCACATCCCTCACCCTTTCCTCCACCCGTTTTGGTTGACAAAATGTCAGTCTGGCTGCCATCAGCACTACACACAGACAGACAACAGACTCAGGCAGCGAGCGAACAAAAAGGAACCACACTTTGCCCATCCAGCTTCGGCTAATGAGTTTGTCCGATTCCAGCAAGCAACCATTACCTTTGTACCTGGCGTAAACACTTATAAATGTATTTAAATATCGTGCACTAACTGTTTTGTGGAGCTGCCGTCTAAATGTCATGATAAACAGAAAAACAGCACGCCTGAAAAATAATGTATGATTATGTTACAAACACAATTAACTCGTACAACGTGTGACGGATGCTGTTTGAGTTTTACCATAGACATATGCATATTTCCTTTTTTACCTTTTGCTCTTCAAATGTCTGAGGTTTAATTATTTGTCTCTCCCTGTCTGCCGCTCACACGCATGTTCACTCTCCTCTCCGCTTCTCTCCCTGTATCGCTAATTATTCTCTTCACTCACTTTCCTCTCTGCTTCTCTCTGCCGCGCTCTCAACTCTTCTTCTGTGTTTCTCTCCCTGTATCGCTCACTCGTCTCTTTCGCCCCCTGTCGGCAGCGGTTAAAATAGAATCGCCCCGTCAAAATTGAAATCCCCTATTAATGTATTGATTATAGGTCCGGGTCCGTGTAGGTCGGTGTCTGGGTCCGGATCGCGGTCCGCCTGTTGCCGACCCCTGGTCTACAGGAACAACCCAAAAAGCATAATAGGGCCTCTTTAATACATGTCAGAGTATATACTGTTGCATTCTTCATCAGAACTTCATATTTGTGTGTATCCTCAAGTTGTTTGCCTGGAATCTATTTTTCATTTTGAGTGCTGGTGCCTTGCAGACTGCGCTAACCTTTCAAAAATGGCACCAGCTGTCCGTTTCCCTGGCAAGAACTCCAAAAGAATGGAGTGTGCCGCCAATAAGGTTGGCTGGGCTCCCCTCGGTCTGAATTACTCTGTTTTGGTCAATCATTCCTTCCCTGTTTACGCAGCACTCAATCGCCGTGATTGAGCTTCTCCCGCTGCACACCCGTGTCTTGAATCCAGGACAAGACTTTGTAAATTGTCAGCCATTGATTGTCAATTCTCCCTCTCCCCTGATGGCAAAATGTGTGTTCACTTTTTCTTCACGGGTTTGCAGCTCAATTTGAATCGCTCCACAACACAAATGACAGTTAATGGTTCTTGTGGGACTTTGCACACCGCCTGTCGTGCTATTGGAGTGGCGTGTAGCCCAGCTGTGAATGCAAGATGTCCTCATGTTTACACTGAATTGATTAAGTTGCTGGAAGGCTCCACTTGAATAAAACCTCTTATTTTATTCCTGTCAAAACATTTAAAGAGATATCCCCAGGCTGGCTGAAACACAACCCATTTCTAACTTTCACAATGAACATTTAAAGTGCATTTAGCTAAAGCACTTGCATCAGCTGGATCTAGATAGAAAATGCAACAGAACTTGAATTCCTAATGAGGAGTACAACACATACACGAAAAACAGCTAAGCGCTCCAATTAACCAAGTTGTCAATCATGTATTGACATGGCTAGTATTGTGGACATCTTTTTGCACCTTTCCTAAAAAAAAAGAGCCTCACTTAAGCACTTAAATCCATGACCGTGCACCCGAGCGTCTCCATCCTTACAGTCGACCCCCTGCTGACAAAATGACAGATGGGATGTAGAAGCTTTATGACCTCAACACGCGAGCAAAGGCGAGCTGGTAGGGCTTGAAAACCAGGCCACAATCACTCTTTTCATCCTTCACAGTGATATTTCTGGAGGACATATTGGCACAAGAGGAAAGGTGACTGCAGCGCCTGGAACAAAGAGGAAAACACATCGTATGGAAGCTCTGTTCTCTTATTTCACCTTGACACGCCGATCCCTCTCTTCATTCTCCGTCTCTTTTATGCTGGCCTCTGTTGTCGTCCTTCATCCTCAGTCGTTGTGGTTCTTTCTGTCTTCAACTCTTGTTTACCAGCTTCCTTTTCCACCCCCCCCCCTCCCCGTCTGCTGTTGTCCATCTCGCTCCTCCTTTCTCCTTCCCTCCTCTTCCTCACTCATCTCTTCCCATGTCTCCCTTCCTTCCTCTCTGCCTCTCTTCATGTGTTTTTGGCCACGGTCCCATTTCCCCAATTGGCTTAGAGGCAGTCTAATCATTCTCCGACACCCCTGCTGTCGCCTCTTCTATTTCTTCTCCTGCCGCCACCCTAATCCTCTGATCAGTAAATACCCTTCTTCGGCACACACTGCTTCTCAGCAGCCCGTGGCCTTCCTGTACTTCTTCACAGTGCATACTGACGGTCCTTCCTCTTCCTCCAGGCGAGCGCAGCACAGCACGACTCTGAGGGCAGCACAAGTTAAAATCTCCTCCGGCATTTTGGAGAGCGAAAACTTCCTGACTTTGTTCAGCTGTCCACTCTGGCTCCGTTGCATCAGATTGGTTGTGAAATGTTTTGAAGACATGAGTGTTAACAGCAATTTAGTAATTATTAACAAAAAGCATTCAGCGTTCTGCTCTAACTCCATTACCGGGCGTTATGAAATGGTAATATTGTTCTTCAACCCGCTGTTTTAAAGTCATTATGATTTGCTGTATGTAACTTCAGTGTTGCCATAGACAACCCCCACACTGTGCAAATATGTTCACCCTAACAAGTTGTGTAAATCAGTGAGTCAATTTGTCAGCAGGATCATTTCACTCGCTCCATTGCAAATCTGTCAACTTCTTGAAAGAGTGTTCCTGTTGATATCAGCCCCCGTGTGCCTCGTTTAAAAATACTACATGATTTTAGAAACAGGAATGTTTAGGGTTATTGTGAGGGCAACAAAACAACTTGGTTATGTTTAGGAATATATCATTGGTTGGCTTCAAAGTATCACCAAAGAGGTTTTACTTAAGTTCAGCAGTTAAATGTTACCCTTGGAAGCTTACGGCACTCGCAGGCGTGCATAAATAAATAAATACATGTATATTCTGAAATACACCAACACAAGTCTAAGAAGTGATGTCTCTTGCACATTCTAAAACTTTAATCAAACTTAAAATATCATAAAGTTTGCAATGAACCCGCTTACCACATTAACTGACACTATTCAACACACATGCACACCTCACTAAGTTACAGGTGGTCACAGTGCAGGCATTAGTCCATAAGGTAGCCTTGTAAAACTGGTCAAATATGATGTAAATATATCATCTGCATTACTAGTTCCTCACACTTTTAAATATATACATCTTTGTCTCTCCTCTTATAATTCGTGTTACACTTTAGCTCAGCTGAAATACTCAAGCACATCACTGCAACACTTTGCACTTGAATATATATCAAAACATTATAGGTTATTCAGATACATACAAAATACAACAACATATAAGAGGCTTTTGCATTATGATTACGGTTTCATGTCCATTACCAGGCACACATATTACCGTGGGTCCCACATACATGACAAATGACTGTATCACTGACCCCTAGATTCCACCGGGTCAGTCTGCGTCGCCACGGCGATCGCCAACATCGTGGCCACTCTTGTCAATGAGTGCTATTCGACCAGACGCTCCACGTTACGGCCCGTCCACACAGTGGCGTGCGTTGAAGCTTCCAACACTTCTGCCCATTCACTTTGAATGGGGTGACGTCACTTTTAGCCGAACTGCATCGTGGGAAGCGACGCGGAGCGTAGCTGGCGTGGCTCTCTGCAAAAGTTGAGCAATGTTCAACTTTTGACGCCTCGGCAGAAGCGTCATCCAATCGAATCATATGCCAGTACAAGCTCTAGCCAATCAAACCGCTGCTTGTGTGTCAGGGGCAGGAGATTCATGTGATTGCTTGTTGGTCGAGTGTCAGACACGCCCGCCGGCAAGCGTCAACGCACGCTGCTGTGTGGACGTGCCGTTACGGCTCAGAAGCGTCCCAGAAGCGTCTCGGCGCTGGGCTCCGCTCAAAATAGGATTCAAGTCTATTTTTCGACACGACGCGCAGAGGTGCCGGGCAGGCTGTGGACCGGTCAGAGCATCCGGCCCATCCCCACAATAAAGTAATGTTGCCCTGTCCCTCCGTAGTCTTTCAAGTAGGAGGAGAAATGCCAGCGTTCTCCTCCGGTTTACAGGCACTGTGTAAATTATATAGAATAATTATGATGATGAATGCATTTGTTTACCACTAAAATACAGCAACGCATCTTTGATTCATGTTGTTTATAACTGGAATATTACAATTATTATTAACTTTGTCTGCACAAAGCAGCCTGTCCAGGAAACATGCCCAAACTGCGAGCCGGCAGGCAAGACGCTCCGCTTCTGAAATGCTTCTGAAACGCACCCGGTGGGTTATGACGCGGAGGAGGCCGGACCAAAACTGCGGCGCCGCCGTGACGCAGACGGACCCGGTGGAATCGAGGGGTGAGTAAACTTTATAACTTCCTTTTCACTGGGATAAACACCATTAAAGTGCATCTCTTTGTAAAATGAACTGTTTATAACAAAAGTCTCTGCTGAAAGATAGATGCCCATTTTGTTACCACTATCTTACATGTATGATATAATTGTATAAGTACAATTTGAATTTGATTATCAGATGCCAAAACCTAGAAGAGATGTTTAAAAAACTAGATTTTACTGAACGTTGGCATTAGACGTTAATTGTGAGGTATTAATGAACTCCCGACAACATCCTCTGATCTTCGGTACACTAATGTTACAATTATAATCAGATTAAGGCATTATTATTGTAAGTCCTCTACTATTAAGATGATAATTAGTGCCTCAATGAAATACAGTCGATTTTTCAATTTCATCAGCTAAAAGTTCAAATGGCTGCCCCCTGCTGCTTCTCATAATCCAGTCAAGTAAAGCCACAAGTCGTCGTGGTAACCCACTGAGGAGCTAATCACTAATCAGAGTGCTCCTTATTAACCTATTTAGCTGCACCTGTAGCGCCTGCAGCTCCTGATACTGAGGCAGCGTTAAGCCTCCATTCAGAGTCCAATCTGAGGGGGAGCATGGCTGCTGGATAACATAGTTCATCCAAATTATAGCGTATTAACCCCTTAGGAAGTAAAGCCAAACATCTAATCTGTGTTATCAACTGTGCTTTATATCTGCAGGTCTCTTCTTGTTCAAATGGCACGATCAGGGTTGTTCGCTAGTAGTGTTTTATTGGAAATGTTACCTTAGTTTGGTTAGCTGTGTAACTTCAGGGGGTTCATCCACTCAAGGCATGCTGGGAAGGAATCCCACCACCAGACACAATTAATGAGTGAATTCATTCATGAAATTAAAAGCTAAACGAGGAAATAAATAAAGTTTTCTGGCAGCAAAGTGGCTTATTGTGCAGGAATAAATCCAGTTAAAACGCTCTCTACAAATCCTCCTTTTAAATTAGGGCTTAAAGAGGACCTATCACGCTATATTGGAAAATATATTGTAGGGCCTACCGATAAAAACATGTCTGTGAAGTGTTTTGCTTAAAATACCAAACAGATCCCCCGTTGTAGCCATGCCTCGTACAGTACTGCTCATACCCCTCTTTTGCAGCCGTTAGAGAAACGCCGATTGTGGGTCCTTAGCTTGAAAAAAAAAGAGGAGGCGGAGCTAATGCCTGATCAGAATTCTACCGGAGATGAAGTTAAATTCTGCTGTGATAAAACGCCATCCTGTTCTAAACCACATCAAGGATTATTTCTGAAACAGTATGGAGCTCAAATGCTTTTTCTCTTGCAGGTTTATCACAAGATGAGTTCCTTTTTTATTTGTTTAAACACACGTGCTCTCCAGTACAGGTTAGCTCTGAGTGTTAGCGAGGCTTGCTAATGTAAACAAAGAAGAGATTACATCCAAAACACGTCAGGCATTGTTTCTGATAGCAACTGTCTGTGGGTCCGCCGCCGATTTGATGTCATATCGGCAGCAAATCTGTCGATATGTCGTTGTACCCCCGTTTTTTAAACATGTGGGTAGACCTAGATGTAGATTTGGCTACGGAGGAAAAGAGAAAGGGTTTTATTTTCTGAGGCTGCGTGAGTTCCCTGACGCACCGGGGACACGTACTTATGTATAAAAGACATCAAAAAGTACATTTTGCATGATAGGTCTCCTTTAAGACTTTTATTTTTGCTGCAGCTTTTTTAGTATAATTAAATGTTCGATAATACATATCTTATACTGCATTATAACTGCACTCTAATGTTTTATTTTGAAATGAGCATTTTTATTAAATTAACTGTTTGATAATACATATCTTATACTGCACTAAAACGGCACTCTAATCTATATTTTTAAATCATATTTATGACTTGTTTTTTATGGCCTCAATATATTGTCTAAATGCCTTTTTATGTCCAATGGAAAGCAATTTGCAAATTGGCTTGTTGTTAAAAAGTGCCATAAAAATAAACTTGCCTGCTAAATGATAAGTGGAACATAGTTTGTATGAAAAACTGTTGTTACATTGCAATTTAATAGCTGTTTATCAACTAAATTGCACATTTCTGCTGTAATTGAAGTGATATTGAAACTGGTAAAAAAAATGTTAATCAACTGCTCATTGTATGTTTTAAAGATTAAACCGCCTTTTCATTTTCATGACAATCAAACCATCTCTTGTTTCTGCTGCCGTGTTGAACAGCATTTGATTACATATTGTGCTGCTGTTACTCTCTTGATTTGTATTAAAAACATTTAAGTTTGTAACCAAGCAACAATAAATCACTAAAAGCAATACTATGAAGAGCCACTTTACAAGCACACCACTCAAGGCAATTTATTTTCTTTCCCTTATTTTTTGTAAACGTTGTCAACATCTGAAATGTAGCAATCTTGCAGTCGTATCAGTATTCTTTTATTGATTCGCCATCGCCTCACATTGAAATGCCCTTGTTCTTTTATTCTCTATGAATGGTTCTCTCTTTGGTATCTTTAGCCGCGTTCAGCCGTACTTAGTGCCCCCATGGAACTAAGTACAGGTCGCGTTCACACCGGAAAAAGTTCCCTGAGGGAAGATTACGCAAATGAAGCCGCTGACGTCACTTCGTCGTCTTCTTCTGCTTTCGATTTACTGGCAGGCCGCAAACAACTTCACGGCGTATACTGCCACGCGGAGTCCCCGGCCGGAAGTCCCCGGAGTTGGGGACTGGCTTCAGTAGAAGCTGCTGGGACTCCCAGCAGCTTCTACAGAAGCCTTCAGAATAAATCGCCAGAACGCCGACACCTCCTCATCTCCACCGCTCCCATGTTTGTTTGTTTTTTGCCATAAGTTAGTCTCTCTCCGTTGGTGCGCGGGGATAATGCTAATGCTAATAATGCTAATGCCAGCAAATACAATGTACAAATACAATCTTCACAAAACTTTTCACTGTTTTGCGGGGCGTGGTTTGCAATTCGCGAGCCAATCAAAATTGGTACTTTTTTCTCCCCAGGCTAGTCCCACCTCTCTAGCAGGCACTAAAAATGGGGGTAAAAGTTCTCGGAACTAAGTTCTCTTTTTGGTGTGAACGCAAAATTCGGAACTAAACGGGAAAAGTACGGGTAAAAGTACTTCGGTGTGAACGCGCCTCTCGTTGTTATTTCCCTTTTATTTTGCTTTGTTTGTACTTTTCTGTGATGTTGACCAACAAAACCTGTTTTAACTCAGTTTTAAAAATGCATGCAACTGATTTTAAACGTTGGTGATATTTTACTATGTCTGCACTCATTGCTGTACGATGACCCAGACAATTCTATAAATTCTGTCAAATGTAGTTTAGTTGTCATATTAGAGTTATAATAGGACATTTAAAAGTATTTATATAACATAAAGATATTTAATTCAAAATGAAAATAAACCCAAAACCTCTCAACTGCAATAACATCACCAGGGTATTTTTAGGAGAGCTTTCCAACGATTATACAACTTATTAATACTTAGTTAAGGGGCACAGAAGCTAAGTTATTCTGCTTAAAACAAAATCCTAAATGTGTTCAGCTGTCTGCTCCGTCTCCACTGAATCAGGAGGAGACGGAGGTAATTACAAGGTAGCATGGATGATTAAAGTTCACTTTAACCTTCTCCCTTAAGATCGCTGTGATTTGCAAAATGTACGCAACAGTCTTGCCAGAAACGGCCTTTACCCCGCATACAAATCTCCACCCTACAAAGCCATTACATTTTCTGGAAAGCAATGAGTCAATGTGTGGGGCAGGGTCAGAGCATTTCACTTGTTTCTGAAGCAAGTCGTTCATGAGAGATGTCTAATTAGTCTGTGACTTATTGTGCCGGACACTTGCTGGAAACCTTACCGGAAATTAGCACGGGTTGATGTTCCAGCATCGAGAAGAATATCACTACCTGAATTCCACATTTCCTGTAGGCTACAAACCGTCAGAGTTTCTAACCCGGCTACAGACAGACGGGAGCATCAGCCTCCCCTCGAGGGACAGACTCAACTCATCCTCCCCGAATCTGAGCCTTGATCACCGAGAGTGAAATGCACCACAGACCCCTGATCAGCTGAGCTCTGGGGGCCACTTATGACTCTATTCCCCATGCTATTCCTCAAACTGACGGCCGGAGATTGGGAAGTGCAAGTCTCCCTTGAAAAAGAGATATATGATCTCAATGGGACCAATCTGGTTAAATAAAGGTTTGAAATGAAATGAAAGTGGCCCCGAAGGAGCTCTCTGAGGACTATCTGTGTGTGTTTGCAGAATGACTGACAGTATCACCTTTACATGTGTGTACCATTGTATCCCCGTGTTATTCACAGACGCATTCATCACACTAACACTCCATCAGTTAAGTGCCTATGTCGTTTTTCAGTTGGCAGCAGTTGCGGGAGAAAAGAGAGTTGAGCTACGCAGACGCTTCGTTGGTTTCTATAATATCAATCAGCTGTGTCAATGCACACCTTTTCACCCACTCACCCACACACTTCAATAACATATCTAATAAGGCAAAGACTTGATGAAAGGGTTAAGAGATATGTTTCAAAATATACAATCAAATGTCAGCGCTAACTGTTTAACATTCAAGATTCAAAATTCAAGGCTTTTATTGTCAACATATCCGCTCCTTTCGGCAAGCGATGCATTTACATACAATTTAAACTCCATTGAGTTCTTCCCTTTTACCCTTTTACCTATGCGTCGTGCATATCCTGCACAAAAGGAACATAGATAAGTAGAAAAAAAGGTTTTGACAAAGAATGTCTTTATTTCTTAAGGCAAAGTGTTGGAAAAAGTGTCGCCTTGGCATCAAACCAGAAAGAAGGGAATATTCTTGGCTACTGAAATTCACAATGATTCATAACGCTACATAGAAGTATACATATTTTATTATATTCAGCTGTTCAGCTCTGGACAGAAGAATAATGCTGTTGTGGCTCCACAGCGGCCTCTCGCTCCTGTCTTTGCATTAGATATGCAGGCGGGGCGTGGCGGGGCGGGGCAGGTCAGCGAAAGGTCTTGAACTTCAGTGCTGACATCATATGACTCATGATCTGTCGTGTCAGCCGTCTCTTCTGCAACTTTCTCAAGCGTAAGATCAGAGAACACCGCATGCCTTCAGCAGACACGAGACCTCCTGTCTGCTCGCATGTTTTTAAATTAAACCAGATGAGATCATTCGCTCAAATGGAGATATAATATATGAAAAACAATGCGATAAAGGACACGTCAAATACACTCATTGAATGTCGGAAAGCCCCATGAGTGAAGCCATCAGTCACCATCATGACCAGTTTCCTCTTGACGGATGGCTTGGCCTCAGATGTGGTGGTGCTGAAGGGTCAATTTCACACACTGACTTGTCTGTTAAGGGTGACAGAACGACTCGGCTTCATGGACCTGAAATAGTGTCCAAGCACCCAAAACGCCCTCAGCAACACTCGCTATGCAGCTTTTCCCCTTTTGCTGATTCTATTTCTGTCTCACATAATCTCAGTGCCTCTATTTGTCCTAATTCCTCACTTAAATCCAATCCTTTTGACATCCTTAATCGGTTTAATTACATTCATTAAGCCGAATCAATTCAGCGTGGGTTAAACAAAAATGATTAATTTTTCTAAGCAAAAATGCAATAAGGACAATAATCAGAGCTGCAACAATGCACAATATAGAAAGCTGGATTTGTAGACAAGTAGACAAAGGAGATGTGCATAATGAAACAAGTGGAAGCTTCTGTTCTTCTCCGGCTCTCAGCAGGAGGCGAGGAGCTGTTTCACTGCAGTGAGTTTGCGTTTTGGCATTTCATAGAAAATACATCCGCATTATTTATTATTCATTATTTATTTCCTTTTGCTTCTTTGTTGTCGTGTTGCCAGTTTGTTTGGGAATGAAAAGGCTTGTGATTCCTTTGTGTGTGTGTGTGTGTGTGTGTGTGTGTGTGTGTGCGTGCGTGTGTGTGTGTGTGTGTGTGTGTGTGTGTGTGTGTGTGTGTGTCCTAGCATTACTATACTTGTGGGGACCTAAATCTGTTTACACAGTCACGTGTGGGGACTCGCCTCCCTTATGGGGACAAATTGGAGGTCCCCATAAGGGGGAATCATTAATTTTAGGGTGAAGACTTGGTTAGGATTAGGGTAAGGGTTAGGGTTAGGGTTAGGGTTAGGGTAAGGGTACGGGTTAGGGTCAGGCACGTGTTGGTTATGGTTAAGGTTAGGATAAGTCTCCAGGAAATGCATGTAAGTAAATGTAATATCCCCTGAAGTGATGTATACATGGATGTGTGTGTGTGTGTGTGTGTGTGTGCGTGTGTGCGTGCATGCATGCGTGCGTGTGTGTGTGTGTGTGTGTGTGTGTGTGTGTGTGTGTGTGTGTGTGTGTGTGTGTGTGCGTGCGTGTGTGTGTGCGTGCTGTGGTTTCCAAGTTTGGAGTTTTCAGACTGCAGCTTTGTGTCCCACCTTGAGATGTTCTTTGAAACATCTTATCGCCACTTTCCTTAAATAAAGAAAATAAGTAAAATTCCCACTTAGACGGTGCATCATGCTATGAAACTAAATCATTATAAACGTACAGTTAACTGCAGACACCTTCTCAGACTGACTAAAGGAATAATTTATACGTTATCCCCAACCTCAAACGCATGTGGAATACAGCCTGCGGGTTTCCATCTGCATTGCACTAGTTGAGGGAATAGCAGGTGCTTCAAATCCCCTCTTCAGAAAGATCTGACACCTTCAGAAAGATCCACATTAGGCTGCACGCCGTAGAGCTTATACAGGGGGTATAAATAAATAAATGTTCTGGTTTTATATTATAACAGTGTTATATTATAATCAATAAGAAATGTGAGTTCCAGCATCATAGAAGATTTCAGTGAGCTGCGACTCTTCATATATATTGATCCGTTGAGCAGATGCAAGTAAAACAGGCGGCGTTACCGAATGTCTGTGGATCGAGATCAATAGAGATGAATGGGAGTTGATGAACACCACACGTGCGTCCAGTTTGGAGACATGCTGCTGTTTTAGAGGCTTGTGGCAATTCCACTGATTGGCATACACAGAAGCTCCCTGACAGACGAGGGTGCTGATGAAAATATACAGCATTGCTCTTCAAACAAGATTCACTCGCATATCTTAACAGCATAATCCATAAGTGTGCCATTAATGGTTGCATATGCCAATTCCGTGTGTGCACACATGTATCTGATAGTTGTAGTTGGGCTGGTGTCAGAGTTGAGTCTTCATGAGTTTTGCAAACCTGTAACCGAAAAGCTCTCAACCAGAAACGGCCCTGACTCACATGAGGCATCGTTTTGTGTTATTGTGGTTGTATAAGTGTAATGTGTGGTTCTGTTAGTTAAAGGTGGGGTAGGTAAGTTTCAGAAACCGGCTCGAGATACACTTTTTGTTATATTCCATGGAATGCTCTTAACATCCCGATAGCAATGAATATCTGAAGTGCTTAAATCCATTAAAAAATGTCATCTGTAGAAGCCGTAGTACTGTAAAAAGTACAACCGATCCAATTGGATGGCCTACCTGCCTGTCAGCCTTCCATCGGGGCACAAATTTATCTCGTGCCCTCATTGGTCATGTGCGCATTCGTGTGTGTTGGAGGAGGAGCTCTGTGAGGAAGTGGCAGATTTTCTCCGGTTTTGTATTTTCAAATTCTAGCGATCTCGAGCCGGTTTCTCAAACTTACCTACGCCACCTTTAATACAGCAGTGTGCCTTAATGTACAGCAAGTGGAGAGCGACCTGTGTTTTGACTACGGCAAAGAAAAGCTAAATGGCAGCAAATACTGGATGAAGCAGAATATTTACATTATTAAGAGATAACATTTTCAACTTTGGAAATTATAACTCACCTATTTCGTTTTATTTAAACTTTTAGACTGACACGATAACAGATACGAGGACAGAGCCACAGTGCTCGCTTGGCGTGTGTGCTTGAGAGAGCGGAACGAAAAAGATAGGAAGGGAAAGAGGAGGAGGAACACAGAGGAACACGGCATGCAATGTTCATTACCTTCACCGAGACGTTACACGCTTGATCCTTTGACCTCAACCAAGAGCATGAATGGCTTTCCATTATTCTTAACCTTCAGCTGCACATTATGTGGTCTTATATTTGTGTGTGTAAATATTGTAAATACAAATTAAATGGTTTCAATCAATCAATCAATGTTTATTTATATAGCCCAATATCACACATGTAACATTTGTCTCAGTGGACTACACAGTGCGTACAGAATATCAGTATGACAATACAACACCCTCTGTCCTTAGACCCTCTGTCCTCAGACCCTCTGACCCTCACATCGTACAAGGAATCACTTCCGGAGAAAACCCACAGTTTAAAGAGAACATGGGAGAAACCTCAGGGAGAGCAACAGAGGAGGGATCCCTCTCCCAGGACGGACAGACGTGCAATAGATGCCGTGTGTACATTGAAAAGATAATACATTTGCAGCATAGGTAGTCCAAATGTTTGGAAATGCATGTGTGTATAATAGGAAGATGAATCCACGAGGATATCCATCCAGGACCGATGATCCAGGACCACAGCCACGACTCAAGATCCAGGGCTCGCAATGCAGGACACAGGACCGCAGGATCATCCATGACTCCGGATCCCGGCGTATATAGACACCAAAAAGAAAGACATGCGGGGAAGCTGGGTTAATGGGAACATGAGAGGACACAGGTACAGACAGGGTTTGCGGGTTAAAGCTTTCTACGAGATGTGCATTATAGGCTAATATATGTTCGCAACACAACCAATTAAAATGCTCTTAATCTGCCACCAAAAGCCAGAACACAATGTGTGTTTCTAAAAGTGAAGGCAAATGTTTTTCAATTTCTGAAATAAACGGCGCTGTTTGACCATGAAATGTGTAGCACAGAAATGCACCTGTTGTCGCAGGAAGTGCAACAGGTGCAGCAGTGTCTCAATTCAATGGACATTATTGACTTGTTGATGGAGTTGCTGAGGCCAGGTCACTCTTTCACTACTCGCTGTACAATACTAGGATTTTTTTTATCAAATAAAATGCATCTCCAGAGTGCACAGTTACCAAAACAGTGTATTTTAAGTAACTGTAATTCTAGTTCGTTAATACATTCGGATCTATTTTGTATGATACCTTTTTTAACATGTTTTATTCTTGGGTTATTATTTTATTTGTACCGTCATATTAAAATGTATATTATTGTTATTTCATGTGATATTTATAATTATTTTGTCGAATATTTGTGGGGGACGGGGGACGGGGGTGTTGAAAAATGTAAAATATTCACACTTCTGTATTTTTCACTGAATGGATAACAAAGCTAAGGAAATACAATTTTCAAAAACAACACACTTGTTACGTGGGAATGTCACTTTGCGGCCCGATCTCACAGGGCGTAAAATACCGACTCTTCGGTAATGGACGACCCCCCCCTGATACAATTGCTCAAGGCATTCTTTATCATCAGCATGAGGCTGGGCTTTAAAGGTCACCTATTTTGCTAATTCCACTTCTTCATGTCTTTTCTTATCAACATGTGTCCCCTCTTCTCCATGTCTCCTCTACATCAACATGTGTCCCCTCTTCTTCATGTCTCTTCTACATCAACATGTGTCCCCTCTTCTTCATGTCTCTTCTACATCAACATGTGTCCCCTCTTCTTCATGTCTCTTCTACATCAACATGTGTCCCCTCTTCTTCATGCCTCTTCTACATCAACATGTGTCCCCTCTTCTTCATGCCTCTTCTACATTAACATGTGTCCCCTCTTCTTCACGTCTCCTCTACATCAACATGTGTTCCCTCTTCTTCACGTCTCTTCTACATCAACATGTGTCCCCTCTTCTCCATGTCTCCTCTACATCAACATGTGTCCCCTCTTCTTCATGTCTCTTCTACATCAACATGTGTCCCCTCTTCTTCATGTCTCTTCTACATCAACATGTGTCCCCTCTTCTTCATGTCTCTTCTACATCAACATGTGTCCCCTCTTCTTCACGTCTCCTCTACATCAACATGTGTTCCCCTCTTCTTCACGTCTCTTCTACATCAACATGTGTCCCCTCTTCTTCACGTCTCTTCTACATCAACATGTGTCCCCTCTTCTTCATGTCTCTTCTACATCAACATGTGTCCCCTCTTCTTCATGTCTCTTCTACATCAACATGTGTACCCTCTTCTTCATGTCTCTTCTACATCAACATGTGTCCCCTCTTCTTCATGTCTCTTCTACATCAACATGTGTCCCCTCTTCTTCATGTCTCTTCTACATCAACATGTGTCCCCTCGTCCTCATGTCTCTTCTACATCAACATGTGTCCCCTCTTCTTCATGTCTCTTCTACATCAACATGTGTCCCCTCTTCTTCATGTCTCTTCTACATTACCATGTGTCCCCTCTTCTTCATGTCTCTTCCACATCAACATGTGTCCCCTCTTCTTCATGTCTCTTCTACATCAACATGTGTCCCCTCGTCCTCATGTCTCTTCTACATCAACATGTGTCCCCTCTTCTTCACGTCTCTTCTACATCAACATGTGTCCCCTCTTCTTCACGTCTCTTCTACATCAACATGTGTCCCCTCTTCTTCATGTCTCTTCTACATCAACATGTGTCCCCTCTTCTTCATGCCTCTTCTACATCAACATGTGTCCCCTCTTCTTCATGTCTCTTCTACATCAACATGTGTCCCCTCTTCTTCATGCCTCTTCTACATCAACATGTGTCCCCTCTTCTTCATGTCTCTTCTACATCAACACGTGTCCCCTCTTCTTCATGTCTCTTCTACATCACCATGTGTCCCCTCTTCTCCATGTCTCTTCTACATCAACATGTGTCCCCTCTGTGGAAAGAGACTCTGAAAGTTTCAGGAACAAAGATTCTCTCTCTTTTTGATCCATTTCTATAAAAACCTGTCTGAAAATGAGCTGATCAGATTTTGGCCACTTTGTGATGTCATAACGATGTTTTGTCTTGTGTAACCATTAGCCAATCAGTAACCAAGGTAACCCTTATCACCTGAATCTCCTCCTAGAGCTCCATTGAGTTCTTTGTAACCAGATCTCTCTCAGAGGGGCGTGTTATTCTCATCTAAAGTAACAGACAGAGAATCAGCTCTTTGGAAACAGGGCTGAAACAGAGGGGGTTATGGGTAATGCTGCAATGATCTGTTTGGTGTTTCAGCCAATCAGAGACATGTTCTGTGTATATCTGAGAGCTATGATATATTGATGAAAAACAGGATACTAGGGGACCTTTAAAGGACCTCAATGTGAACCCATCCACGCAGAGTTTCGATCCACACACAGGCATCATAGACACACATCTAGGACCTTCGTGACAGTCCGGGGCCCAGACAGAGACCAATTACAAAGGGCTTTAAAAAGTCATTAAGAAATTAATCTTTGTGTCACAGGAGAGTGGAGGACCCACATCCAGGAGGTGGGTATACTTCACACAAAATACCTTTATTTTCAAGTAGTCCAATCACGGCAAAGCAAGGCAAACAGAACTTCACTTCCTGTTGCATGACATGAATTAATGTTTTAAAAGATTGACATCAACATGATGTTGACATGGTTTGCTTCAAGAGTCCTGGCAACATCTGATTGGTTGAATGGAATAGTGTGTTACTAAAGGAAAGGAACAAGACTGAAAAGTAAAGTTAGATTCAAAACAGTGGCCAAGAGACCCTTCAAATGTATAATAAAAACTTGTGAGTATACCTCACAAGGTTCAAGGTTTTTATTATAAATGTGAAGTCTCAAGTCCCATTCTGATTTCTTATTCCATCCCTGATTTTAGAAAGCTTCCTCCAGAGTCACAAAGTACGTGAAAACTAATTTATTCATGGCTTGAGACAAGTAAACCAACCCTAATGTGTGAGATCAGGGCAGTGGTCCTTTAACCCCAAGATATAGCTATAACACGTGACAGCTTGGGGACCAGTGTTGTGTCCTTGAATGGCAGTTGAGGCCCCATACTTGTGTCCTCACAATGTGGGCAAAGCAAGAACACACACACAGCTGGAGGTGTGTAAGTCCAGGTCTCAGGGCTATAACTCATTTCACATCTGTATGTGCCAGGTAATGGTTGGCTACTTTCTCTCTCACCCTCCTCTTCACCTTCCTCATCACTCACTCCCCTCCATCCTCCCACCTCTCGCTCTTCATCCATCTGTTTCCCCCTCTTCTATTTCTGTGTCTCCACTTCCGCCCGGCCGAGCGGTGTGTCTTCCTGTCTTCTATTTCTGTCTTGCTCCATGTCTCCCCCCTTTCTCCTCCTCTCCCCCTGCCCACCTCCCCCATGTCTTGTCTCTTTCCTCCTTCTCAGGGGTCCTGTTCTATTTCAGAAACCCTGCTCCAACCTAGTTTTATGCTTTCTTTAATCCCCCTTTACACTTTAACTGCTCGTAGGGATGTGTAGTACTGATTTAGAGGCCTTCCCCACAAATCTTCAGCCACCCCCCCCTTTTGTCTCTTCACCCCCCCCTTTTGTCTCTGTGCACCATCTTTCGCTTCCTCTCCCTCTACTCTCCTCATCCCCTTTATCTTCACTAATCTTCTTTCTCTCCTCTCTTGACATTACAAAGTCATGGCTGGCCGGAGGGGCGGTTAAGAGAAGCTTTGGACAAGACGTTTCTGAGAAGCAAACACACTTTCTCAGCGAGGAATTAAGAAGATGGCTGCTTATCCACACTCAACACTTCTCACTCGAATGTCCTCTACTGGAGTAAACAACTGTGAGTCTCCTCTGTTCTGCTAGTGCTACTGCCTGCCAACTGTGACAGGCTCTTGGACAAACACACACACACTAAACCCTCTGACCTCCCTTAACACACCTGTGGACAAATGATTACATTTGAGGTTCTTATCTGTATGACAACCTGTTGTTTACTTGTTACATCTCAGAGCACATTTGAATGGCAGGCATCACAAGCCACTGTATCATTAAAGAAACATGTCTCCCTCATGGTGACCGTTTGTATATCAAATGCTCATCCCATTGTACCTTGAAATCTTGGAAGAAAAACATGTTTTTCTCGCATGCCTTCACGATGAATACAGAATCTAAAAACTGGAGAAAACTCTTCACTTTTCTGGTTTCAGAAAGCATCCTTCAGAGCCACAAAGTACGTCATACTTATTTGTTCCACAGGCTGGCCTTGAGGCAAGTAAACAGATCCTAATGTGTGCAATTGGTGGAGTGGCCCTTTCACCAAAAACTTGTGGGGAAAAATGTTTTGCCCTTAACTAGGAGGTGAGTGCTCCGATCAGTCTTTGTTCCTGTTCTATTTTGAAGAGTGCTCACCAATGCCATGTCTGTTTATACTTACTGGCCGTTTCTCAATGTCGAGTATACATGCTGCAGAGCCACTATTTCAAGTATACTACGGCATCGAGTGGCGCCGAATGCTGGGCATTTAACATGCATTTAAACAGTCCTTTGGCGCCACTCGATGACGCAGTATACTTGAAATAGCAGGTTTACTCGACATTGAGAAACGGCCCCTGTAACCTGATTCTCTTCACCGTGTGTTTCCTCTCTTGTTTGATAACCTGATCTCTCACCGTGTTTCCTCTTGTTTGATAACCTGATTCTCTTCACCGTGTGTTTCCCCTCTTGTTTGATAACCTGTGGCGGTGGTGGCGAAGTCCATAGGGACTTGGCTTGGCAACTGGCTGGTCGCCAGTTCAAGTCCCGGCAGGACCATGTGCTACCGAGGTGTCCCTGAGCAAGGCACCGTTCCCCACACTGCTCCCCGGGCGCCGTTCAAAATGGCAGCCCATTGCTCCTGCATGCAGAGAAACAATTTCCCCACGAGGGATTCATAAAAGTCCATCTTAATCTTAACCTGATTCTCTTCACCGTTGTGTTCCCCCCCCCCTGCTGTCCCTCCCAGGTGTGACTAGCCTTGTGATTACTCTTGCATGGAAGTTAATTGGGGCTGCATTTAACAACAGACACTTTTTTTTTAATAATAATGAAAAAAACATCTGTTTTCAAACTCACAACACTCAGAGCATAATGTCTTATTTATCCAGTCGTATACTCGTGAACTTGTCTGTTTCTGGTTACATGTTCACAGTTTGGAGGAAATGGATACCAAATGTGGGTTTATTTGTAGACTTTTGTGAAGCACTTTTCATGGATATATCTTGAATTGTTCCCTTGATGTTTTGCATTCCACATCAGCTCTAATTATCCTCCTTAAATGTCTATATTGTGAAAGTGTGAGGGTTAGGGATAATGTTAGGACAGTGTCAGGTGATTGCCTCCTTGACACAGCATCAGTAGAGGCTGATCAAGTGATTTACATCTCTCATACATAATTAGTCCTGTGTCCGTACACACACACACACACACACACACACACACACACACACACACAAGTGTACTGTACAGTTAGTCACACAGCAGAGGACATGTCAGACATCCTGGCTTTCTGTCACAGTCATGGCTGACAGCCTGCAGTCCTCAGGCAACACCAGGCAGCCATGCTCACTTTAACCCTCTGCCAGGGCCACATAGCTGTGGACACACACACACACACACACACACACACACACACACACAGACACACACCAAAACACAGGTTATAGGTATTTACAAATCGTGTAACACTACCTTTTGTTGTGCGTGTTATATTACTGCAATTTTGTAACTATTTATGTTGCCGTGGCTTTCATGAATATGTGATAATACATAGATAACTTAACCGTAACCCAAATGTATCAATCAACCAAAATAGATATCTTCATTCCTAAATAAAAACGTCTTATTATAACATATACTTACAGTCAGAGTCGGGTGTAACGCGTTACTGTAATTAATTGTGTCGGTAACGGAGTAGTATAACGCGCTACTTTTACAATTCAGTAATCACACTAGTTACTAACATTGCCCCGACACGCGTGACTTCGTTACTTACTAAAATCAGTCATTATCACACTGACAGACAAGAGGGGTTTCCGCCGCAGGTTTATATGTACGTAATCTGCGCGTCCACATCTCCACGTGCAGTGCTGCATAAACATGGCTGAGTCAGCGATAACTCTCGAGGGGTGGAGGTCTGCCCATTGTTTTGAGTTCGTCCGAGGAATAGACAGGAATGTGACGGCCCGTCCACACAGCGGCGTGCGTTGACGCTTCCCCATTCACTTTGAATGGGGTGACGTCACTTTTAGCCGAAATGCATCGTGGGAAGCGACGCGGAGCGTAGCTGGCGTGTCTCACAGCAAAAGTTGAGCAATGTTCAACTTTTGACGCCTCGGCGAGGCGTCATCCAATCGAATCATATGCCAGTACAAGCTCTAGCCAATCAAACCGCTGCTTGTGTGTCAGGGGCGGGAGATTCATGTGATTGGTTGTTGGTCGAGTGTCAGACACGCCCGCCGGCAAGCGTCAACGCACGCCGCTGTGTGGACGGGCCGTGACGGTGAGGTGCAAACTGTGTCCGGGCCAGCAGCTGTTATCCACTGCTGGAAACACCACGTCAAACCTCAACACACAGCTGTCTTCCGGTTGTTGCCTGTTTTGAATGACGAATACACACTAACGTCGCCTGCTGGTAAGGAGAGTTATTGCCACTCACGCATGCGCAGTTCATACGTGCTCGGTGAGTAAAGTAATGAGTAAAGTAAGGTAAGAGTTACTTTATGTAGAGAGTAACGAAGTAATATGTAATATATACATTTTTTTTTAGTAACGACCCCATCTCTGCTTACAGTATAGCCTTCCTAAACATTTAAAACGTATTAAATCATCCTCCTTAGCTTTATCAAATGTTGGTTTTGGTTTATTATTGCAAGTATTATTAAATGTGTTAAATGTATATTGTGTGTAAACGGTTAATATCCATTTGCAGCAGATTGTTAAAAAACGTGACAACTTAATACACTTTGCTGGGATATGAAATGTGTTGTGGCAAAGCTCCATGCTAGTACGTAAGTATGTGTGTGTTGACCTCTTCAGGGCATCATCTAGCTCCATCTGACTCATCAGGCTTAACATGCACATCGCCCCGGCAGCAGCATGCCTGACGCGCTAACTGCATTTCGCTGCTGTCAGACATGACACAGCAACACCACTCACTGCCAGACCTCACAGCTGGCTAAGCAGTATCCGAGGTGCTATCATCTCTGCGTTGTCACCAGTCATTCATTGTCTGAGCTCTGCTAAAGCATAAGAGGCCCGCAGCGATGCGTCCCGCTAGCGCTGCCTGTTAACTCAAATGTAACACGGTGTCCTCCGCCTCACTCCCACCGAGCTGCGACTGGGAGGCAGACACAAGAAGCAGCCGAGTGCTTTCGAGAACTGGCAGGTCCTCAGTGGGTTTTCAGCCAGACAGAGAAATGGAGCCAGGAGAAAATGAAGAGAAAGATCTCCGAGGAAAATGGCCCCGCAATGAGAGAGTAAAGAACTGTAGAATAAAAGGAAGAGGACAGATTGATTAAGAAAGATTCATGGTAATGAGCGGATTGTCCTTCCTGGGTTTTCTTGGTGGATAGCTGCCATCTCCACGTGAATGGCCGGGCCAGACAGACAAATGGGGAGATCGTGCATCGCTACGACCCCAGTGGAAGCTCCTAGAGGAGAACCGGCGACCAAGGGGACCAGCAAGAAAGATGATAATGTTCAAAGTTGGGGCGCACTAATTTCTTTCTTATTTAGATGGCAGTTGGGCTAAACCTCTCTCTGACTGAGGCAGCAGATTGAGAAGGTGTTGGTCTTGGAAGAGAATAGACTAAACAGTGTGTGTGTGTGTGTGTGTGTGTGTGTGTGTGTGTGTGTGTGTGTGTGTGTGTGTGTGTGTGTGTGTGTGTGTGTGTGTGTGTGTGTGTGTGTGTGTGTGTGTGTGTGTGTGTGTGTGTGTGTGCTGGGCCTCGCTATTTGCATGAACAGAATTGATTACATTTAAAATATTCTGTCTTCACATGGATTGGATAAAACTGAAGTCACATGTTAGGAAATACAAGGTTGCATTACTTTAAAACAATGAAAATGTTCGCGTGCTGGTGACTGAAAGTTTAACAAAGTACAGCTGAGCCAGCAGGAATGTCATTAGTTTTGAGGGTGTTTGGTCATAAACCAAAAGCCCTGGATATGCGTCTATATCCTTGGGGAACCACGACTGCCTGTACCAAATCTAATGCTGGAGACATTTCACTCCGAACCAAAAAGGTTAACATGCCCATGGCGCGAGTGAAAAAAGTCAGTGAGTCATTAGGTTTCCTCCTCTGAGAGAAATAAATGTCTGTACACAATGTGTGGCAATCCATCCAATAGCTGCAGAGATATTTCAGTGTGACACAATGGTGGACATTGGCAAACGTGGCTATCTCTAGGGTCACAACACTAAATTAGAATAGCCAAAAGCACAGACACAGACACTGACAGATGACTAAAACATGTCAGATTCTATCAGTGCGTAGGAGCTCCACCGAATGGGCAAATTCTACAATTATCAATCCAGTCCACACCTCAATTTCAGCTGTTCATATGCCCCTGAACCACCGTCTGAATTCAATAACAGTCATCCAACAGATTGTATTTATTTATTTTTCACCTTCAACACAGGTGCTTCTCAATTTTGTTCTGACTAGACCTGAACCGGAGTTCATCGGAGAAAACGGCTAGCGACGAATGTATGAAGCGAAGTGTTCATTCATCTCATCTGGATTTTTTTTTAATAATATAATCAAACAAAATTAGTAGTAACTTTGACATTGACTAAAATATGTTATTTTAAAAACACCAATAATGGTATTTTATGTTTTTTTGTTGGCTATGACTTTGTACTGAATTCAAAATGTTTCATTACACGGCCTTTGTCGCTTGCTCACCTGGGACTTTTGCAGAGTGTTTTGTAACATTCTCAAAACACAAACATTGTGCTGCCAATCTTTGCGTTTTCAGGAGTTTGAAACCTTGATCGATGTTCAAAGTGTCTTCAGTTGGTTGTGTTGAGCATACGGCGCTCACTGAAACTGTGTGTACTCCATCGTTATACTTCATGTTGTCAGTGCTGGCCATATGGCTCACTGTGAGGCAGTCAGGACTCTATAAACAGGGAAGTTCCAATCATGCATTCATATATTCAGTATATAAACCTGATGTCTATTTGTGTGTGTGAATGCTCGTTTTTTACTCATGTCATTCTCTGTCTCGTCCACTGTGGTAATGATGGTGGGAATCCGGCTGGACAACAGCTTGTGGGAAACAGTGACCCATTCAGAGTTGAGACGTCTGTCCCAGAAGCTCCACCAAGCAAGAGACGAGGACGTGGAAGGAAGGACGGGACACAGGAAGTCATTACAATCTGCATCGAGATTGGTTTGACCTCCGCCTCCACCCCCTCACCACTCTGCCCAGAGCCTGACTGGACATAACAGATGTTGGTGGAGGCGGAATCAAGGAATGGAGGGGGGGGGGTGAGATGACAGCTGTATATTGTCTGTCCACGCCAGCCATTGTTTGAAATGGAAAAGGCAGAAAAAGAGAAGAAGTGGAGGGAGAAAACAGAGAGGGGATTGTTGATTACTGCTGTTTGAAACTGCATTTTGTGCAGTGCTTTGGCAGAAATGCCAATAATGGGATTGAACTAATGGAAGAATGAAAAGAGAGAAGAAGAAGTGAAGATAGAAGAAGAAGAGGGAGAGGGAGAGGCAGTCAGGCATTATGTGGAGTTTCTGGCTGCTCTCTGGACACAAGAGCCCTCCGAAATAATGGATTTCGAGGCACTTCAAGAAATATTATAAAACGTTCTTTCCAATGCTCATTGATAATGGAAGGTCAAAACTGTTCCAGACATAAATTTAATAACATATTTCTGAAGCTATGTTACCGAGCCAAGCCGTACGACTTCCTGTTGATGGCAGAACGTTAACACAGCAGTTGTTCGTGGACGTTCAGCTTTTACTTAAGTAAAAGTAGCTGAACTAAATTGTAGACCTTTTCTGTTCCAAGTAAAATTCCTACAACATAGTGAAACATGTTGGCATCAGAATATAATTAAAAGATATAAAGGAAAATAGGTCCCATTCCGGGTCTATTTCAGAAGATAAGATAAGAAAAGTACTTTATTGATCCCAACGTGGGAAATGTTGCGCTGCAGCAGCATTAAAAGACAAGGCATTGCACATTAGTGAAATTAAAAGACTAGAAATAAACAATCCAAAAAGCTGGATTATAATTATTGATGCATTAACGTGTTCATCACAGCTGGTGCTAATTTGAATAATTTAGTATACTGCTGCTGTATATCTTAACAAATGAATACATCTGTTAGATACAAAAAAATACATGGCTTCAAACATTAAGTGGAGTAGAAGTAAAAAGTAGCATTAACTGATAATACTCAGGCTTAAATACATCAGACTTGTACTTAAGTAAAGTACTTGAGAGAATATTCTTAGTTACTTTCCACTGCTGATATTAAGTATAAAGAAATAATAGGGTGAACATCTGTATAAATACAAATTGGTAGCCATGGTTTCTGACTTTTTATATGACTTTATAAACTGTTATTTGTTTTATTTGGGCGATTTCTTTGTTTTTCATTCAAAGGCGAAATGCTTAGACATAGATTGGCCAGTAAAATAAGATTTATAGGCATTTATTCTTTTGGCTGGTCCCTGCAGAAGGAGTATACCAGCGAGTGTTTAAAACTGATGAGGAGGAAGAAGAAAGGCAGGATTAGCAGAGTGAGAGAGACACAGACAGATGGGCAAGCATGCTGGATGGTGGACAGCCAAGGCTGACAACTTGATATAGGACACAGAAAAATCTGCTAGGTCAGACAAGAAGCCCCAAAGGCAGCGGAGACATTCACATCACATCAGCAATATCAATTCACCGAGAAATACAGAAAGTGAGGCATATGGACAGATAGGGAGGGGAAGTAGATGAGGAGAAGGAGGGGGAGTGATACTTCTGCTATTAATGCTAAGTAGAAACCCAAGTGTAGAAACTTATTTTCCAAATGGCTCACTGCTTCAGCCAAGGGAGGTGGAAAAGCCAGCAGGGCTCCTATCGATGCAGCAGAGGTCTGGATAGATGGAGGATGACACAGCCAGGCTTATCCCGAGGGGAAAAAGTGACGAAAAATGTTTCCGAAAGCAGCCGTGCAGACACTGGTTTAGACCAACACTGACCTACAGCACGCAATTAAGGAGGAGGCATGACAGCAGTTTTATTAGGGTAGAAGCTTAGTCAGTGTATCTATTTTACACAGTGTGGAGAGATTATCGCCAGGCCACGGTACGAAACTCAGTCTTTCAGTCTTTCAGTCACACACACCACACACACACACACAACACACACACCACACCACACACACGCACACACACACCACACCACACGCACACACACACACAGAACCACTACTGTTGAGGTGGTGCCAATCAATATTTCTATAATAACATCTGTCAAATAGCTATGTGTAAGGTCAAAGGTGTTAGCTGTAGAGACACACCCATAGAGAATTACAACCTGACTCTGCAGTTCCCTTTCAGATCTGAAAGAAACCATGCCTTGATATTTGTAATAAAGAACAAATATCAAGAAAAACCGAGGCGTTGACAACACATCTGAAACAAACAGACGACCACGAGCCCTGAAACCCTAAGGGGAAAAAACAGCCATTAACTTCTTAATAACGCACTATAACATGCACACATACAAACACACTACTTCCCATCAAAGCCTGCAGCCTAAAATACCAGCTTATTTATTTTTATTTTTATTAAGTATCAACTGATGTGTTTTAGTAACTATTTATATTTAAACATTGTAGCTTTATATATTTTAACATTCTGGTAAAGTGCATATGGTGACCCTGAGTATTATTGCTACTATCTCTGCTTTATCACTGTTTGTATGGATGTGTTCTTATTAGAGCCGGGACTCGATTAAAAAAATTTATCTAATTAATTAGAGGCTTTGTAATTAATGAATCGAAATTAATCGCATTTTTAATCAAATATACATATTTGACCTGAGAACAGTGAGAAGCAATTTTCACATGGATTTTACTCCAAGTGGTCTACAGTCCAAGTGCATGACATTAAGGATGTTGGGAGGATGGGATGTAGCTGTGGGCCATCTAAGCTAATTTACAGATGGCCCTGAGCCCAATAGAGATTGCCCTGAAAAATGCACGTGGACGGAATGGCACGAAGGGTTTGGGGGGCCTCCGTCCACAATATTATATTGGACAATTTCAATTGTATTCTTCATTTCACTTGTTTGTTTGTTCTTGTTTGTGTTTGCTCACTTGCATGCCCTGCATAGCTTTAAGAAATACTTAAGTTGTTGGTCAAAACACTTTCCATCTGATGAAGGCAAATGCCTTCCCAGATGGAAAAAAGTAGAAAACATTACATTCAGTTATAACTGCCAAAACAAACATTATTTACACTATTATGGCCCCTGTTAAAAAATGTTGTAATGTTAACTACTGTAAGTTGGTCGAACGAATGCCTCCTCATCCGGAAGCTGACCGAGCAGCAGTCGAGAGGAGCCGAGCGCATCCGCGAAGCACACGTCAGAGTTCCCGTTAGCCGGCAAATCTAAATATCTTCGGTCCAAATAATTTCCCTTTAGAGCAATACCGCTTCAGTTGCGCCACTTATGTGACAGACAAGAAGAGTATGTGACAGACAAGAATAGTCAACTCTAATGTCTAACACGTAATGTGGAGAAAGAGATGTCCTGTGTGGGTTGATTGTGCGTTGATCTGTTGGTAATGCCTCGGGGTTCCGGTGGGCATGTAAACAAATGCATAATGCTGCGCTATACTTTGTGGTCTCATCCAGTTGCATAGCGACACTTATTGTGTAGTTGTCTTTTAATAAGCAGGTAGTCATATCATTAGCTAGAACTAGCTGGATCTGATCGATATGGACATAAACGCGAGTGAAGTCTAATCTGACGAGAGAGAGAGATCAGCTGCTGCTGACGAGTCGAGACTCTACATGCAGCTCTGCATAACCACATGCAGCGGTGAGCGGAACAAAACACACACTTCAGGTTAGAATATCACACGTAGCTATTTTAATTACCTCTCAAACTACCTAAACTAGTTATAGATATGTTTAGTTTTACTGTCGGGTCACTCATTACTGGATCCGCGACCTGCATGATACTGGCATAATAGATTGCCCGATCAGGCAACCAGCAGGTGAGGCTTCATTGCCCGAGCTAAATACTAGATGGCCCCGGGCCATCGGGCAGTCCTTAATGTCGAGCCAATCCAGTGAGCCAGGGAGTTGGTTATTTTCTCAGACGTGGACTTACTTATCCTGGCCCTGAAACCAGTCATCTGGTTGAGTGTGGGTTGGGTCAGGGTGTGGTTCCTTGCACTCGGAGTCGGGCTAACGTCCACGCTAGCTGCTACATGCTTTGCATTTAGGTAATACTTTAGGCTTGATGTGCTGCGGTGATATGCAAATTTGTTTTGCATAATTTGCACACAACCGTGCTCTTGTCGACGCTTCCATCCGTTCGTTTTTTAAAACAAAATGTCCCATTCACGGGGCCGACCAAAGCGGTCTCATCAGCTTGTTCGTGCATGTTTGACTATTGTTCACCGTGGTTTGTTGTTGTTTGAAGTCCCATGCTGAAGTCATGAAGGTTAGTTGGTGCTCCAGTATAATCGGTACGCCTGAAACTCATCCAGTGAGAAACGTTCCGCTGTGCAAAAATAAGTGCGATTAAAATGCGTTAATTTTTGTGTAATTAATTAACGCGTTAAAGTCCCGGCCCTAGTTCTTATTTATGTTATGTATTGCATTGAGAGATGCCAACTGAATTTTGTTGCACTGATGTGTGATGACAATAAAGATATATTCTATTCTATTCTATAAACTCGTGTTACGAACTTGGATACACAATGAAGAAAAGGACTCGAATGCACGACCCGGGAGACAGAGATAAAGTACAAGTAATATACTTTATTTTCCAAAAAAGGATATTCCAAAAAAGATATCGGCACTCTTAACGAGGCGAGCAAAAATAGGTTTTACAAAAGCACAACAAACTGAGGACAGGACGAACTGACACTGGGAGACTGGGGGATTTAAACACTCAACAACAAGACACAGGTGAAAACAATCAGGGGCGGGGCTGGTGATGATGCTCCACCTCTTACTTCTCTTTTTAACCTCTCCCTCAGCACGAACACAATTCCAAAAGTATGGAAGTCTGCTTATGTCTTGCCTTTACTGAAAGGAGGGGAGGCCACTATTTTAAATAACTATAGGCCAATCTCTAAATTGTCAGTTCTGGCTAAGGTGCTCGAACGCTTAGTGAGTGAACAAGTAAAGGAGTTTTTATGTATAAATGATATCCTGTCTAAACATCAGTCAGGCTTCAGAAAGAAACACAGCACCATCACTGCGACAATGAAAGTGGTAAATTACATTACTACTATTTTAGATAATAAGCAGAGTTGTGCAGCTCTGTTTATTGACCTATCCAAAGCATTTGACACCGTTGATCATTGCATTTTAAAGCAGAGGCTACTCAGTATTGGCATATCCAGCAATGCAGTGGGGTGGTTTGTGAATTACCTCTCTGAAAGGTCCCAATGTGTTCATTTTGATGGACTGTCTTCTGAGTGGTTAAACATTTCTAATGGTGTACCACAAGGTTCTGTTTTTGGACCACTTTTATTCTCCATATATATTAACAGCGTAGGTGATAATGTGGATGAAGCTACTTTACATTTTTATGCGGATGATACTGTGATGTACTGTGCAGGTCCCTCCATTAAGGAGGCTGGTGTTAAATTACAAGCTGTTTTTAACACTATTCAGACTCAGCTCTCTGAATTAAAGCTTCTTTTAAATGTGGATAAAACCAAGGTAATGCTCTTTTCAAAAGCTAAAAAGACACCAGAGCCTGTTTTAGATATTGTAACTACGCAAGGAACAAAACTTGAAGTTGTTGCCTGTTACAAATACCTTGGTATCTGGCTTGATGATTGTCTCTCTTTTAAACTTCATGTCAATAACCTGCTTAAAAAACTGAGGGTTAGGCTAGGGTTCTTCTACAGGAACAAGTCCTGCTTCTCGCTTGAGGCCAGGAAAAGGCTAGTCACTGTGACCTTTTTACCTGTGCTGGACTATGGGGATTTGTTGTATATGAATGCACCGGCCAATTACCTGAGCAAATTGGATGCTGCGTATCACAGTGCTCTGAGATTTGTCACAAATTGTAAAGCGTTTACACATCACTGTACCCTGTATACCAAGGCAGGTTTACCATCACTCTCTGTACGGAGGCTCAGTCACTGGTACACGTTTATCTATAAAGCCATGTTGGGTAAACTCCCGTATTATATCTGCTCTCTGATAACACAGAGAGTTGCAAGCAGCTATTGTCTGAGGTCACATGATGTGGTCTTGTTAGATGTGCCAAGAGCAAGGTAAGACAGCTTTTATGTGCGCAGCTCCACTTGCTTGGAACAATCTTCAGCAATAATTGAAACTGAGCAATCTCATTCCTCTGCATGTTCTTAAAGCTAGGCTAAATGAAATGCTTGCCGATACAATGGGCACTTGTAAATGTCTATAACTATGTATCCTGTAAATATAATGTATAATGTCCTTTATTGTTTTATGTTTCATGTGGAACCTATATGCTGCAGGTCTCCCTTGAAAAAGAGATCTATGATCTCAATGGGACCAATCTGGATAAATAAAGGTTTGAAATGAAATGAAATGAGGTGCAGGTACAGGTGAACACAATCAGACACACCAGGGAAACTAACGACAGGAAGAAGGACCAGACAAGATACAAGGAGGATAACACATAACCAGACATACAAAACTACAACCGTGACCTAACATGAGAATCCTGACAACTAGCCACATGATAACTACATTATTATTTATCTGAGCTTTTTATGGTCTGGGTAAAATGTGGCTAGGTTAGATAACAACAAATTATTTAGGTAAGGTTAGTTTAAAGGGGCCCTATTCTGCTCATTTCAGGTTCGTATTAGTATGTAGTGTCGCTACTGCGACATGTCTCCAAGCTTTAATGTTCAAAAAGCTCTTTATTCTTCTCATACTGCCTGTGCTGCAGCACCTCTTTCACCCTCTGTCTGAAACCAGAGCCCAGTCTGCTCTGATTGGTTAGCTGGCCGGCTCTGTTGTGATTGGTCAACCGCTTAGAGATGTCCCGCCCCTTAGCCTATCACGTACGATGTGTTGGAGCGCTAGCCAAAAGGAGCTGTTACATTTACACCTTTTCCACTGAAAATCAGTTCAGCTGGAGATCTGTGCTGGTGCTTATTGGGTTCACAAAGCAGTTCTAAGAGCAACTGGTTGCGTTTACAAACTTCGCGTTTACATCGCTGACTTTCTCAGCAACGCCGCTCACAACAAAACAATGGTGGAATGAGTCAGGTCGAGGCTCATATTGATTTGAATCATACAAAGCCGGATTAAATTGAAGAATGACATCTCCAACTTTATACTCTTCTCCAGAGTGCCGTGGTTCATTGTTTATCGATGTGGTTCAGCGGCATCCGGGCATTTTGTGGTGCTATTTGTTCAGGTCACAACCAGAGAATTCAAAGCAATTTTCACCAAAAGCTGATATTTAGAGAATCTTTAGGTGTAATCATCATATTTACCCTCTTGTCAATCATCAGTTATTGCTCAACCTTATCCAAATCTCTTCAGTCAGATATCAGCAGTGATGAAACTTCTGCAGATGAAATGCATGATGGGACTTTGCCACAGCCTTACCGCCCGTCTACACTAGGCATCAACACATTTTGAAGCTGGGCTTGTCTGAGGCTTGGCGATTTCTCGGGACCAACAACCAATCGGGAATCTCCCGCCCCCGGCATACAAAGCAATAGCAATGTTAAAAGAAGTAAACTGGATATAAAATCCCCAAACAGGCGAAAACCTACCAGTTCCACCCACTGTCTCTGCCTCCTCCCTCCATGCCTCGCTCCTCCGGTTTGTATCCCGGTAGATGAACAGAGACTGATCATACAGCACCGGGTGATTCACTACCGCTCCATTTGTTTGAATATGAGGAAATGACCTGCGTAGTCTCTCCCAGCATACACGCGGTTTGATTGGCTAGCGCTTGTACTGTCAGATTTGCATATGCATGATTTGATTGGCTGATGCCAAGCATCGAGCCTCAAAAGTTGAACATTGCTCAACTTTTGATGCTCGCGATGCTTGCAAAGCCACGCTCCGCTCCCCACAATGCAGTTTGGCGAAGATTCAAAATCAACTACGTCACCGCATTAAAGTGAATGGGCGAAGCGTTGAAAGCATTTTTCGATGCCTGTAGTGTAGACGGGCCGTTATAGTCAACTTACTGCTC
Source organism: Champsocephalus esox (assembly GCA_036324585.1). Lineage (NCBI taxonomy): Eukaryota > Metazoa > Chordata > Actinopteri > Perciformes > Channichthyidae > Champsocephalus > Champsocephalus esox. The sequence continues at coordinate 39,205,457 of CM070487.1, read as the reverse complement.
ACATCTCTTCTTCTCATTTTATTGCACACTTTATTGAACCATTTTGTCTCATTGCCACAAACTAAATAAATCCATAGAGAGTGAGAAAACGGAATATTCTAGATTTATTCTCCCCTGCACTTTTTCGATCTGTGTCTTTCTGCTCGCCGAATGCTTCCCGACGCTGGCCGCTCGTAAGAGTCGGGTGTTCATTTCTGCCTCAGGTCTAACGCCAGGCAACAACATTAAATATTTACAACTACATCTTCTCCCCTTCGCCAGCAGTCTGAGCAAACAGCCCACGAGCACACACTTCAGAGACAAACATACAAAGGAAAGGTTAACCTGTAATGTACTTCGTATTGCAAACCCACACTCACTCGCAAGGTTGCCCACGTTGTGCACCCACAATGAAATATGAGACTTACTATTTCTAGGTTCTATTAGAAAAGGAAATCCGGGAAAATACTGGTGTCTTTTTAGATTTAAAAAAAAATACAAGTGAATAATAAATAAGTGGGGCTTATGACGAACACCTCATTTGTATTTTCTTGCATTTCTCTATCAAATTAGAGGCTTTTTCTGAGCTGTCAACATAACCATACCACCTTGTTAACTTGAATGTGTAGTTACAGGGTCCTCTGTTAAAACAAATCACTGAAATTGCGGCTGAAACCAGTTTAATAAGAAGAAGAATTAGAATAACATGACCCTTTATTAATCCCCAAGGGGAACTTCAGTTTTCAAATTCTGTTTTAGACCAATCTTTTGGAGATGAAATGTGATTTATTATTATTGCTTTTGCTGCAAAAAGGATGACAGAAGAATTATGATACTACTCATACATCTGTCTTTTAAGTATTGAATATATTCAATATGTGTTGCTTATAGCATTCGGCCCAATTATGAAAACTCTTGAAAAGTGGATGTTTTATTATTATAGAGAGTCGACTACATGTATAAAATAAGAACGTTAAATGTTCTCTTTAAATGGAAAAAGTACCAATTACATTACAGCATGCATGTATGATGCTATGTTTTTCAAAGAGCTTTAATTGTGTGCAACTCGACCATAAAAGTGTTTAACTATAACACAGTTTGCTAAGAGAGGTTTTTGACAGCACAAGTAGCTCAAGGATTTACATTTTGGGAAAACAAGTCTCCATATTTGATGCAGAAACGACTCGTCTGTGTGTCAGCATGTGATCTTGAGTTTTTGTCTGAGAGGAAAGCTGGAAAATCAGGGCTCAAATCATGCAGATTGAAGTGAGCATAAAAACCGTTCAGCCTCTACTCCCAGAAAGTCACTGCTTTGTATATGTTGGAGTAATAGTCTTAAATAATCAGAACATCAGTTGCTCTTAATTGTTTTTAATTGAACTATTCATATCTTAGACTGCACTGTGACTTTTATCCATGTATTTTTTCTTTTAATGTTTATTTTATTAGCTTTTCTTTTTAATGACTGATTTTAAATGCCATTTTCTTAATGTCTTTAATTTTTTGTAAAGCACTTAGAATTGCCTTGTGTTGAAAAGTGCTATATATATAAACTTGCCTTGCCTTGCCTTGCCTTGCTTGCCTTGCCTTGCCTTGCTTGCCTTGCCTTGCTTATTCGAAGAAATAGAGAGAAAACCTGTAACATTAGAAGCTTTGTTTAAAGTATTTTATCTCGTGTGTTATACAATAATTCTACCATACAAATGTAAAGCTAACCCAGTTTGGTATGGAAGTTGTTTCGAAATGCATTTCTGACTTGACACAAGAGTCTCCATATTTGACTCAGAAATGACCACTTTTCCAGGGTCAGCGTCTGATCCAGGGCTTTTGTCTGGGAGCTCGAAAAACGTCCAGCAAATGGAAAATCAGGGCATAAGTTTGAAGCAAGCATTAGTTCCAGTATATGCAGGCATCGCTATGTGAAAATCTGTAATAGAAATAGCAGAATGAACAACCGAGGTGCTAAAAGCATTGCTAACAACTAACAGCATTCTGAGGAGAGTGTAACGGGTCGAATTGAAGCCATTCACCGGAACACACATTAACTAACACACACACACACACACAGAGTTTAACGGGTCAAATTGCAGCCATTCACAGGAACATACATTAACTAACACACACAGAGTTTAACGGGTCAAATTGCAGCCATTCACAGGAACATACATTAACTAACACGCACACGCACACACACACACACACACACACACACACACACACACACACAGAGTTTAACGGGTCAAATTGAAGCCATTCACAGGAACATACATTAACTAACACACACACGCACGCACGCACACACACACACACACACACACACACCAGTGGCAAACCGTGTCTATCACAACTGGACCTTCTGTAGACACACCCCCCCCCCTGTAACCGAGGGAAGCTCTGAAAGAACACGCCCATTGGCTACAAATCAATATCTGATTGGTTGATCAAACTGTCAGTACAAACGTGCGCTCTCATTCAGTGCAACGGCCAGGGCATCCTATCAAGGATGTAGTAGGGGTGGGCGATATGACGATATATATCGTCGTGACGATATTAGGTCTCCACGATATGCTTTTTCAGGGATATCGTCCTATCGTGATAAAAAAAAAGAAAAATGAAAAATGAAAAAAAAATAGCAGTAGGGAAGAGGCTCTCCGTGCGCGGCGCAGGGGGCTATGACAGCGGACGGAGAGCCTCTTCCCCTCCCGCTCCCCCAGCCTCACCTACTGATTTTAATTTCACCATATATCAAGCCCGATCGATTTCAAAATGTCAGCGCACCTCTGCTTTCGTTCAGTCCGAGTTGTTTGACACGCTCCCAAAGTCCCCGCCCCCTTTCTTTGCAGCGAGGGAAAATACACTGTTGGCAGTCTGCACACACAGCAATAATGGACGGAGAGTCAGATTCTGATGTAGAAGAATCAGATTTAGTCCCCAAAGAGAACTCTACGTCTGTGGTATGGAAATATTTTGGATATAACACAACAGACACGGAGCAAACAAATGTAATTTGCAAAATGTGCAAAAAAGGACATTTCAAAGCGACAGATGGCAACACGTCGGGCTTACGAGACCACCTCAAACGCAAGCACCAGAAAGAGACTGTAAGAGTGCAAGGTCCCCCGCGTGTGAATGCACAATCTACCGCAGTGACTGCACCAAAACAAACCATAGGGCAGGCATTTCATAAAGGGGCTCCTTATGAAAAGACTAGCAAACGGTGGACATAACTGACGCGGTGGCGTTTTATGTTTTTCCCTTCAGTTATGCTAAAGTCTTTTATTACACTTCAAGTGTAGAATACCTGGTGTTCTGGACCCAGAACACAATCTGATTGGTTGCTTTCTTTTCTGACACAAAACCACTGAAATGCGTAGTGCATGGTCCGAGAAGGACAAACAAATCAACGTAACACTGTGATATTACAGATCAACAACACAGATACCATTCTCATTTATTCATTTTACATACATTTTATTTCTATAATTAAATCGATATTTTTGTTTGTTTTATCTGAGTGTTCCAGGGTATCCTCTGAATACCATGAAGGCCCTGACGGTTCGCCACTGACACACACACACACACGCACACACCAGAGCCCACAGCCCCGCCCATCTCACCACATCTCGGGGGGCCATTGTGCGGGGCCACTCAAGCAGGTAATTCACTTGTTGCACGGGGCTGAATGGGCCGAGAAACACGATGCTCCCGGACTTCATTATTGTCGTTCGGCCGTGCATTTTACAGTAGCCAGACAGAGGTTAACGACTCGCAATCAAATTGTATGCCAGCGTGTGAGTAGAGTGGGTGGCAGAAGAGCGGTTGGATGGGATTGAGGTGGGGGTGATTGGAGGGAGGTGAAAAATAAGCCTCTGGCTATCATCACAAGAAATGGCCTGAGACATCCACGTCTCCGTCTCCCTGCCACCCACCCTCCTCTCGCTGTCTACTCTCATGCTGTTGCTATCTTTCTTCGACCTCTTTCTCTTTCTCTGCCTCTTGAGCTTTCTTTTCCCCTCCATCTCATTCACTTTCCACCGCTTCCTTCCTCCACCCAGTATCTGTTTCTGCTCCCCTATCTCTCCAGACCTCTTTCTGTCCCCCCTCCACGTGTCTGCTTAAATCTTCCTCTCCTCGAATCTCCTCCTCATTCTTTTTGTGCCCCCTATTCTCTCATTCTCTCTGTGTGTGTGTATCTCCTATGCTCTTTCTGTATCTCGCTCTGCTCCCTCCGGCGTACCAGAACAGGTGGAGGACAAGCTGATAAGTCTCCGTCTGACACTCTCTCACCACCAGCCATCATTTGCTCTCTGATCCGGCGTTAGTTGAAACACACCTACTGTTATCTGTGTGTGTGTGTGTGTGTGTGTGTGCGTGGATCACAGCATATCTCTGCATATATGTTGCGGCATGACAGCCTGTAGAGATATATCCACCGCCTTTGAACCGCTCCCACAAAGCCAGCTCTCGCAATTCCACTCCATTTCATCCAGTCTCTTGGTTATGCATCCGTTTTCTCCTTTTTGTCCCTACTGTTTCTCTCTCTGCGTAGTGTCATACATCTTAAGGCAGCAGTACCCATAATACCCCCACAGAACTCTTGCCGCAGAGACACACATCACACCCTCATATCTCCGCATACTGCCTGGGCTGGATATGGTTGAGCAGGACTGGAGTCAGATCGCTTAACATATTGCCGGCTCCCAGGGGTTCCTGTTTGTGCCCGCTCACTCCAGAGCAGATGAGTGGGATGCCAGTAGCTGCGGCGCATTTAACAGATCTGCTCCCCCCCGAGGACCTCCAGATGCGACGGATGCTCACAGAGCGCACAACATGAAGATATTCACACATTTAGGCTGCGGTAGTCGTGCGGACACATGCCGACATGCAGATGGCGTGTAAACACATGCGTGGTCATGTGCTGCACAACAGAGATAGCATAGTGAGTTTATACTGCATGTTGAAAGCCCAGTCCTCTATTGTTTAACCATGAGCTGAATCTACACAAGTGAGAGAGGGAGTGACTTCTAGATTAGTGAGGTTAAATCTACAGCCTTGGTAGAATACCACGAGGCTGTCAATGACTTGTTGGATTTGACTTCTTTACTACCTGTGCGGGGACAGTAAAGCTTGGCCTGAGGGTGACGCCACAGGAAAATACGTTATTCGCATTTAAAAAGGCCCAATGTGCTTCAGGGGCTGCTCACTTTCCTGTAGTGTGTTCTATAGTTTTGTGTGCATGTAAATGGTCTGCAAAGGCTGACATCCCTGTGTTCCCTGCAGAGTTTCTCTCCAGCACACTCCCTACCTGCTTGTAACGCTCCATTGGATTCCTTTGTGTACTTCAGGAACTTAGTGACAGAACTATGTGACACTCACGCTTCTATTGGCTAGCGCTCCAACACATTGTACGTGAGTCGGGACATCTCCAAGCGGTTGACCAATCACAACAGAGCAGGCCAGCTAACCAATCATAGCAGACGGGGCTCTGGTTGAACATTAGAGGCACAAAATACAACTATGAGGCTAAAAATGAGCATAACTCTAATACGGGATGTTGTATTTATTTCTATTTGCACTAATGTTTCCTTTTCCCCTTCCGGCTACAATGCTTTTTACATTTCTGCATTTCAAATGCCATTTTAAATAGCTCAATACTTTTGAAGTCTGAATCTGTTTAAAACCAATTTGAGGCTCTTTTCCTTCCCACGGAAAAGCTTCATTAAGTGATTTAAATTGTTTAAAAATATTGCTCGGCAACTTTATCTTTTTCTCTAAGATTTCAGAATACAGAGTCACTGGCAGAAATCAAAGGAGTTGCCTATCTGCACGCTTTACATCAGATATGGTTACCCCTTTCAACTTCAAATGTGTCCGCACTGGTATGAAATACTTTGGTATTTGGCCAGACCAGACCTGAAAACAATTAAAGCCAGTTCTACAGAGGATAAAGCAACACCTAGAAACCTAGGAAGTGATTAGAACAAAGCTTATTGGGGAAAATCTATTTCCATATGACCATTAGTCTTACATCAATTCTTCTTTCAATCATACACTGAACAAAAATATAAACGCAACACTTTTGTTTTTGCTCCCATTTTTCATGAGATGAACTCAAAGATCTAAAACATTTTCTATAAACACAAAATAACCATTTCTCTCAAATATTGTTCATTAATCTAAAACAATCTGTGATAGTGAGCACTTCTCCTTTGCCGAGATAATCCATCCCACCTCACAGGCGTGGCATATCAAGATGCTGATTAGACGGCATGATTATTGCACAGGTGCGCCTTAGGCTGGTCACAATAAAAGGCCACTCTGAAACAGGTTAGGGTAGGGGTAGGGTTTGGGCAATGTTGTGAATCGAGTTCGTCATCCATAACATACGCCTGCCCATACCATAACCCCACCACCATCATGGGCCACTCGATTCACAACATTACCCTAACCCTAACCCTAACCCCACCCCTGACACCAGATACTGCCTGGTTTTCGGACTCCCCCAGACCCCCCCAATAAAGCAAAACTGCACGTTTCAGAGTGGCCTTTTATTGTGGCCAGCCTAAGGCACACCTGTGCAATAATCATGCTGTCTAATCAGCATCTTGATATGCCACACCTGTGAGGTGGGATAGATTATCTCGGCAAAGGAGAAGTGCTCACTATCACAGATTGTTTCAGATTTGTGAACAATATTTGAGAGAAATGGTTATTTTGTGTTTAATAGAAAATGTTTTAGATCTTTGAGTTCATCTCATGAAAAATGGGAGCAAAAACAAAAGTGTTGCGTTTATATTTTTATTCAGTGTATGATTGAAAGAAGAATTGATGTAAGACTAATGGTCATGTGGAAATTGACTGTCCCCAATAAGCTTTGTTCTAATAACTTCCTAGGTTTTCTAGGTGTTGCTTTATCCTCTGTAGAACTGGCTTTAATTGTTTCAGGTCTGGTCTGGCCAAATACCAAAGTATTTCATACCAGTGCGGACACATTTGAAGTTGAAAGGGGTAACCATATCTGATGTAAAGCGTGCAGATAGGCAACTCCTTTGATTTCTGCCAGTGACTCTGTATTCTGAAATCTTAGAGAATCTGTTTCCAGGAGGAACTGGGTTTCTTAGCAGCAACAAATATCATCTGCACATAAAGAAAGCGTATTTTCCTCCATCTCCTCCTTTCATTTCAGTTTTCTTTATAATACCTGTCTGTTGTTAACGCAAGAAAGCCTTGTCAATTAATTTGCGAGAATTTGCGTTTTTGAAAAGGCTTGTATTCAAAGCAGCGCTGTGAAACACAACAGCCCCGCTTCAAACACTATATTTGTGAAGCGTAGTTTGTCTCAGTGTCGGAGAAAGATTGATCCAACTCTGTGATGTTGTTCTGCAATAGAGGGTTAGGGTTAAACAGACCATTTTTAGATAAGATGAGAAAGATAAGATGTACTTTTAATGTCCCCGCAGGGAAATGTGTTCTGTGCTCCGCCTCAGAGTTCCACAGAAGATAAAAACACTCTGCAACAATAACAACAACAACAACACAACGTAGCTTTAGTGTAACAGTTAGCATCATCTCACCCGCTGAGAACGAAGACATATTGCACAACCAGCATGGCGAACATCTTACATCACATTATGTCTGCATCTACGTGCATATCGGTCACTAGAAATATTCTCTTTTCTCTTGCACTCTTTTTGTTGAGTCTTAAATATATTTAGATATCATTGTTGGAGGAGCCCGGGACTTTAGATTATTATTGACAAAACAACCTTTGAATATTACCTGTTATTAATGTTGCACATCTTAAAGGTCCGCTATTATACTGTTATCATTATATCATAGTTACCTTGGTTGCTGATTGGCTAATGGTTACACAAGACAAAACATCGTTCATATCATAAAGTGGCCCAAATCTGATCAGCTCATTTTCAGACAGGTTTTTATAGAAATGGATCAAAAAGAGAGAGAATCTTTGTTCCTGAAACTTTCAGAGTCTCTTTCCACAGAGGGGACACATGTTGATGAGGAAGAGACATGAAGAAGAGGGGACACATGCTGATGTAGAAGAGACATGAAGAAGAGGGGACACATGTTGATGTAGAAGAGACATGAAGAAGAGGGGACACATGTTGATGTAGAAGAGACATGGAGAAGAGAGGGACACATGTTGATGTAGAAGAGACATGAAGAAGAGGGGACAAATGTTGATGTAGAAGAGACATGAAGAAGAGGGGACAAATGTTGATGTAGAAGAGACATGAAGAAGAGGAGACACATGTTGATGTAGAAGAGACATGGAGAAGAGGGGACAAATGTTGATGTAGAAGAGACATGAAGAAGAGGAGACACATGTTGATGTAGAAGAGACATGGAGAAGAGGGGATACATGTTGATGTAGAAGAGACATGAAGAAGAGGGGACACATGTTGATGTTGAAGAGACATGGAGAAGAGGGGACACATGTTGATGTAGAAGAGACATGAAGAAGAGGAGACACATGTGATGTTGATGTAGAAGAGACATGAAGAAAAGGGGACACATGTTGATGTAGAAGAGACAGGAAGAAGAGGGGACACATGTTGATGTAGAAGAGACATGAAGAAGAGGGACACATGTTGATGTAGAAGAGACATGAAGAAGAGGGGACACATGTTGATGTAGAAGAGACATGGAGAAGAGGGGACACATGTTGATGTAGAAGAGACATGGAGAAGAGGGGACACATGTTGATGTAGAAGAGACATGAAGAAGAGGAGACACATGTTGATGTTGATGTAGAAGAGACATGAAGAAGAGGGGACACATGTTGATGTAGAAGAGACATGAAGAAGAGGGGACACATGTTGATGTAGAAGAGACATGAAGAAGAGGGACACATATTGATGTAGAAGATACATGAAGAAGAGGGGACACATGTTGGTGTAGAAGAGACATGGAGAAGAGGGGATACATGTTGATGTAGAAGAGACATGGAGAAGAGGGGACACATGTTGATGTAGAAGAGACATGAAGAAGAGGAGACACATGTTGATGTGATGTAGAAGAGACATGAAGAAGAGGGGACACATGTTGATGTAGAAGAGACAGGAAGAAGAGGGGACACATGTTGATGTAGAAGAGACATGAAGAAGAGGGACACATATTGATGTAGAAGATACATGAAGAAGAGGGGACACATGTTGGTGTAGAAGAGACATGGAGAAGAGGGGACACATGTTGATATAGAAGAAACATGAAGAAGAGGAGACACATGTTGATGTTGATGTAGAAGAGACACGAAGAAGAGGGGACACATGTTGATGTTGATGTAGAAGAGACATGAAGAAGAGGGGACACATGTTGATGTAGAAGAGACGTGAAGAAGAGGGGACACATGTTGATGTAGAAGAGACGTGAAGAAGAGGGGACACATGTTGATGTAGAAGAGACATGAAGAAGAGGGGGCACATGTTGATATAGGAGAGACGTGAAGAAGTGGATTTTGCATAATAGGTGACCTTTAATGGCCTCTAGCAGGAACTAGCAGATCAGCCTGATTTGAGGGACACAATGATTGAATTCGTATCTAAAACCCGCTCTAAAATAACTATTTTCTTTGTAACAATACATTCATAATTTAGCATGTCTTATTCCTGCACTGTCATTATAGAATACTGACACACACTTTAAGTCTATAATGGCCTGTATCTGTGCCTGCAGGCCGACCTTGTTACAGTAACGAGTCACATTGCCCACTCCACTGCAGTCAGCAGAGCGTCCACATGCTCCTCGTACAACACGGCCTCTCTGCCGCGCGTCCTCAGGGAGAGACAGCATCCAAAGGCTCCGGCTGAGACAACAGAGGCCCGTGTCCTCCTGCTGCTGGAGGGGAGCGCTGGGCTGATGATGGAGGCTTCACATTTCAAACGCTTGTTTTCCTCCCCTTTCTACCCAACTGGATCAGGGCAAACAAAACACAGGGGTGTGGAACATGATATCTTATTCTATGTACATGTATTATAGACTTTTTAATTGAACTATTCATATTTTTGACTGCACTGTAACTTTTATCTATGTATTTTTCCTTAATGTTTATTTTATTAGCTTTTCTTTTTTAATGCTTAATGTCTTTCATTTTTTTTTGTAAAGCACTTTGAATTGCCTTGCGTTGAAAAGTGCTCTATAAATAAACTTGCCTTGCCTTGCCTTACATGTATATAGACTTTTTGCAATACTTTTTATTTTGTATTTCATTATATATCGAAGTCAAAGTCAACTTTATTGTCATTATTTCAGTTTGTGTGTACAGACAGAAAGATCGAAATACCGTTTCCCACAAACTGGAATATACAAATATGTATATCCTATATATATATACACAATCAACAGACACACGTACATGTGCACACGTTAAAGGTCCCATGTCACGGCCATTTCTACTGATCATAATTCCATTGTTGAGGTCTACTCGAATAGATTTACATTGTTCAATTTTCATACAGCATCTCTGTATATTATGTGTATTCACGCTCTGTCCTAAACTGGTTGTTGGAGCCCCCCCCCATGAGCCCACTGACTTTTCAGACTGTTTACATGCATAAAAAGCTACATAACTAACACACAAGGGGACGGGTAATAACCGGGAAAGCATGACATGGGACCTTTAAGATAAAAAAGCCCACAACAATCGATATATACAAAATAACAGTCACTTCAATAACTTTGGGAATGTATAGTAGTGCAAGATTGTCCATAGCAGCGTAAACAAAATATATATATATATGTTGGAGGAGCGCATGGTCATAAGATTTCCATTGCCATTTCTACACTGTAGCTTTGTTCCTATGACAATAAGACCTTTGAATCGTGTGTGTGTGTGTGTGTGTGTGTGTGTGTGTGTGTGTGTGTGTGTGTGTGTGTGTGTGTGTGTGTGTGTGTGTGTGTGTGTGTGTGTGTGTGTGTGTGTGTGTGTGTGTGTGTGTGTGTGTGTGTGTGTGTGTGTGTGTGTGTGTGTGTGTGTGTGTGTGTGTGTGTGTGTGTGTGTGTGTGTGTGTGTTCATCACAGCATTTGCAGACAGAATTTGAACTGTTCTCAAAGCGCCCGGTCTCTCGGTGTCGTTCACATCCAGGTCGCATGCTCCGTTCTCATCCCACCAGAGTCTGACAGAAGAGCTCTGTGCGTCTGAACACGTGTACTTGTGATTATATGAGATATAAACGTATATGGGGAAAGTCACATGGAGCCGTTATGTCACCCAATGTGTCCCATATGCGTCGTGTTATCCAGGTCCGTACACACCGAGCGACAGCCTGCTTGTTTTAAACGCCAGCACACAATGTTCTCTCCGTCACATGAGGAAACACAGCCCGGTCAGGGGACCAGGAAGTGTTTCGATGAAAGCTGCAGGGCCTTGGGGGAAGTTTCTCCACCCCCCCCCTCCTCCATTTTACATTCCCTGCCAGCTTAAACACATCTGTCCGTCCTGACCACCCACCCCACTCCCATATCCCTACAGCTGGAGACCCAGTTAAGCCCTTTAACCTATGTTGAAATGTTATTTCATGAAACGATACATAGTGGTAAATATGTTTAGATTAAACTGATTGGATCTAAAAAATAGTTTATAATGAGTAAACAAAGTACAGCTGAGACGGATGGGAATGTTTTCATTTTCATTTGTAACAGATGAGGGGGTTCAGGGGGTCGCCAATTCATCTGGCGGTAACAAATTATATCTGTTTCCTGGCATCCTTGTGTTCGTGTTTGACAAAGCTTCTTCTGTGTCTGACTCTGTATGCATTATGTCCAAATAATGATATTGTATGAGTTCAGATTAGACATATGGCTCTTAACTAATGATTATGTGCCTTGGTCCCTCGTGAATTTACCACAAATTCCATATCCCCACCTCAATATAGTTAAAGGTGGGGTAGGTAAGTTTCAGAAACCGGCTCGAGATACACTTTTTGTTATATTCCATGGAATGCTCTTAACATCCCGATAGCAAAGAATATTTTAAGTGCTTTGACAAAAAATCCATACAAAAATGTCATCTGTAGAAGCCGTAATACTGGGCTTAACGGATTGTAGGGCCTACCTGCCTGTCAGTCTTCCATCGGGGCACAAACTTATCTCGTGCCCTCATTGGTCATGTGCGCATTCGTGTGTGTTGGAGGAGGAGCTCTGTAAGGAAGTGGCAGATTTTCTCCGGTTGTGTATTTTCAAATTCTAGCGATCTCGAGCCGGTTTCTCAAACTTACCTACCCCACCTTTAAGTCCAACTAGCTCCAGAAAAAACAAACATTTCTGGCTTCCCTTTGCTATCATGTAAAGGAATTTAAGGTAGCATTAACTCGTATTGCCTTCCCAACTACTAACCATCTCCTACTGCCATATTATTGCACACATCTCTCTTGGAAATGAGTATTGCTTTAAAGAATGCAATTCCAACTTTAAGTGCTCTCCATAAACCATTTCTCCCATAAATATGACTAACACTAAAACAGCAGTCAGGTTATTTTAGATGAAGAGGCTTTTCTAAGCTTCTGCAACGTTGAAGACAAAATGCATTAAAAATGCAATCGACTGAATGTAATACGAAGAAAGTAATATAAAAAACTGGGACCATATGGCACTAAAAGAGATTTAACAAAGTCATATTTGGTACATTGTACAGCTTTCCTGCTTTAAAGGTCACATCTCTGCAGTTCAGGCGACCAAATGTAATGTTTTTCACATGCGCTCAAGTTAAGATTACAATATTTCCACCAGCATTTGAAGGCAGCATAATCCCCTGTCCTCCCCGCCCACCCCTCCCATGGTTTTACTGGGAGGGTTGCTACAGAGCTGGTTGTGTTTTCTTTGTGCGGCCAGCCCTCGCTATCACATTACTGCACGCATGCTGATGCAGCAGCTCTGTAGCCCAGCCGTCCTCACAGACCAACAACGGAGTGAAACAAATTACTATTTCAATTTAAGTAATGCCACATTACAGTTTCCAATCACACACAGAAGTCTTTACTTTTGTTATCACCCGTTCTAAATATAAGATTAAAGTTGAGTTATCTGGGAAAACCATCCTGCAGTCGCCCGTGATTAATTTTCATAGAATTAGTCATCGTCCCCGCACACATCGCGCTGAGATCAGAGTACACACGGCAGAAAAGTTGTCTTTGCCTCGAGGAAATATTCTCTCAACTTTGATTTAATCAAGGGACATGGAGAAGGCAGGGAAATTAAGTTGAGTCTCTAATGTTAAAGGCTAAGAGGATGCAGTTGACAATGTTATGGCTAAGTAATATAGTGGCAAAACATTGTTTTTGCTAGAGTAATAAGCAGAAGAAGACATATAATTTTTGAAAGGAATCCAATGGATTGTGATTGCCGTACATTACCCGGCATATAAATCATACTCCTCTTAGGCAGTGTGCTCTCTCACTGTCAGAGTTTCCAATAACACTTCTGCCTCTTTTGCAGTGTTGTGCTAGATACTGAAAACCAGTAATAGTTACCATTATGAGTTACTTCATTTCAAAAGTAACTCAGTTACTTTAATGATTACTTACACCAAAAAGTAATGCGTTACTGTGAAACGTTTTTAGTTCGGGAAACCAAATAGATTTGGCAACAATGCCTCTGCAATATGTTCACTCAATACAATTAGGAACCTTTCAAACAGGGTTGGAGTGGAGTGGTGCAGAATCTCAAGCTGCCAGTATGCTTTATCAGAACTGCTTGTCAAATTGTCTAACAGTTTAAGAAACCTACTTTATCCTTCGATAACCTTTTTCACTACGAACCATTGGGCTGGGGGAAGTTTCAGACTCTGAAACTTCCCAAAGCTCGCACAGCGAATTGATGAAGCCACGCCCACAACCAGTTTTCAAAGTAAACTTCCCTCTTTCAACTTTCACGTCGACATAGGACATTTGGTAGGCATACAACGCATGGTGAGACATACAAACAGTACAGTAAACACGACAGGGAGTCAGCCATTTTGTATTTCGTTTTTGGCTAACTCCTCCCAGCTAGCTCTAACTCCTCCTACAGATTTAGTCCGATTTACATTTGGACTTGAGAATGAGAAATCTTGAGTTTTCATGCAACAACCTTTCTGTGACGTGACAGCCGTTTTGATCAGTTTCTCTATGAATATTGCGACAAATTTACGCCGTGTTTTGCCAGATGTGCAAAAGCTAAAAAGAAGCCAAAGTGTATCGGACCACATAGTTTTAATTTTGGCAGCTATTTTTTATTTAGACTTTAGACGAAAAAGCTTATTAGTTTTAGTCACATTTTAGTCCTTTTTATCCTTCATAGTTTTAGTCTAGTTTTAGTCGACGAAAACTCAAAACGTTTTAGTCAACTTTTAGTCAAAATGTTTTCTCTCTTTAAATGCAATTCAGTTAGGCAAATACATGTATCCGAAATTGGAATCAATGTGACAGTATCAAGTGTTGAAATTCGTAACGCAACATTTCACTCTCTTCACACTTTACTTGTGTAATATCTAGGGATGGGTATCGTTAAGGTTTTTAACAGTACTACTCTTAAAAATCTGTGAGCACACCGCTGTAGCGTGTCTGGTAGGCCCCGCCCCCCCGCACACACAGAGACACAGGGAGATCGCTCTTCTAGAATGAAGAGAGCGGAAATAATGATATAGCAAGTTAAAAACGTAAGATGCATTTTGACAGACAAGACGGACAATTGGGGGGAAATATCCTGCATTTTGAATGTCCGATAGTCCACCATTAACACCTTAGTCCCGTCTCGTCAACGGAAACTATACATTTCGTTATAGTTTGTTTTTATTATCAAGAATCTATTTTTAGCTCGTCATCGTTTCGTCTTAGTCATGTGAAAAAGGTCATTGACGAACATTTTTCCTCATAGTTTTCGTTGATGAAATTAACACTGGACCACAAGCTTTCCATTTTGCCTTTGAATATGGCCTTATATATGGATTTGTGTTAGTTTTAGGATCATTTAACTTGAGAATGTCATAACAAAAGCAGTCTCCAGTTTAACAGGCGTACAACTGATGTTAAACGTATGTTGGATTTGTGACAGGAAGTCTACCAAGATTACACATATTTTTTTGCCAGCCTATGTCGTCGCAGACAGGGAACCTCTTTAGCTGTACAAACACAACTGAACTTGACCTTTCCACGAGATAAAGATAAAAGCGGACAGGACAGGAAAGCCACCAGGTCTGGTCGGCAACTGTAGCTATACAGTGGTTCCCTCTGTAGCGCCAGACTGAAGGAAAGGAAAAAGAAAAAGGATCAGTCAGGGTGTTTATTTTTCCTCCCAGCAGAAAAGGCCTTCATTGATGGTTTTGGATATACTGCCCTTTTAGAAGCACAGAGTGGTTTTGACCTTTCTTTCCTTTTCCTCCGCTTCCTCCCCCTCTGTCTAACACCCAGGAGCTGGAGGGGAGCTTGTAAAGTCAGCAGCCATACGTTGCGTTATAAAAATAATCCAGGTTTTATTGGGTTTGCCATGGGAGGTTGGCATAGGGGGAGAATGAGGGTTAAGTGGTCATTCAGCACAGTTCACCTCTCTTTCTAGAAATAACTGAACTGTTATATACTGTACCGACTGCTCCATACACACAGACACAGAGGAGCTATTGGAAATAACAGTGGTGAAGATGGAGCACAAAGGTAGGAGTGTTGACGCGTTACCGTGTTCATGTGAGAAGGCAGTATGTGTGGATCAGCGTGTGGGGGTATTAACAACATGCTGGCATTTAAACTACTCCTCTAACAATGGGTCTTAAGTCTCCAGTCAGTGCCCACAGTCTGTCTGCTAATGGTACCAGTCCACTCACTAACCCAACAGGATGGAGACACTCCAATGGCTGTATGGAGAGCCAGGAGATGCTAAATATTGCTAAACAATCCTATGGAGTCCAGTATAAATGCCTGTAAACATCTCATTTTGGCCACTGCAGGAGTGTCTTATAGAGATTTCCAGGGAGCTTGACAAGCCCTATTTGCAATGGCGAGGCAGATATGTCAGGCTGAACTTTGGGAACATCTCACTCAAGGTAGTTTTGGCTAAAGGTCATTGAATAAATGCGTCTGAGCAAGTTGAAACACTGTCGAAAGCCTTTTCAGGGCGATACAATCACAGCTGCCTGCAGCCAGGCCCGCATGTGGCACCCGCCTTGAAGGACAAAGGGCACTAGAAGAAATTGATAGATTAGAAAAGGGCAGGGTAAGTAATTTGTCTTTTGTTTTCCCTATCAGAGGCCCTCAGTGTTGCTGTGTTGCCCGGGACAGCATTATAAAGCATGAAAGATTGCCTTGCTTATGGGTATTTATGACAAGTGTAAGTATTTCGACTGTTTTTCACGGTTGAGCAAGTTGCCCTTTAGGATTGCAAAGATGTCTCGGAAAGACATTCCTACGCCCCGGCTCCGGAGAATGCAAGACGTGGCAGAAGGCAGGGGGCTTTGGCAGCCAGAGAGAAGCTGAGTGTCTGTCCATCATTGTCCAGAAGTGTGGGGGCCACACGGGGTCAGAGCAGTGGGAAATGTCCTCGCTGGGATGGGTTTGGGTGTGGGAGTTGGTAGCGGCTGTCTCCAGAATTCGAACGCCGTCCACCCTTCATATCCATCTCCTCCCTAACAAGATGAACCTGTGAAATTAGCCAGCTGAAGTGGGTAGTTGTTACGGTGGCAGAGGGAGCGCCGTGACACGGATGTTTGTCGAGAATTGGATTATGGCAGATGGCTTTCTGAAACCTCAAACCAGTGTGATTAGATTTTCACCGTCGAACACTGATTGAAGAATGATTGCATTAGATGGCAGTGGGAGGAAAAAACACTAAAAAAACAAGACAGATTTGAACAATGTGGCAGGAAGGTAATCCTCTCTGCCGTGTGGCTTTCATATCGATGTCTTTACCAAGCCAATGTCCTCAGCGATCAAGAATAACTCTCAATAACATCTAAGTCATGTATACATGTTGCATTTCTTTCATATGCCAGCTGTTACATGTATGCAGGGCAAGTGTTGGCCTTTTCGTTCAGTCCAACACTTTGACCCAGACTGGAATATCTCAACAAATGTCTGCTGAATTGCTTTGAAACTCAGTTGAGATATCCATGGTGAACTCTAGAGATATTTCACTAGCTACTAGATGGATTAGCAAATCAAGTATATACAGTATGATTATGGTTTCCAGGCAATGTGTTCTGATGACTTTGGTTATCCCCTAATTATTCCTTTTGCACCGCCATACTTTTTCTAATCAGTAGTTTTGAGTGTCTCAAATCGTGTCAACATTAGTAGATGGATTGCTAGGAAATGTGGTGATGGCATTCAGGGGAAATCACATTACCATCAGCCATTACGATTGTGGTAGTATGATATCAGCTAACGTAAGAATGATTTGCAAGAAGTCTAACCACATTGTTTCCCAATAATATACTACATTTGCGTACAGTATGAATAGCATTTCTTAGTATACTATTAAAGGTGGGGTAGGTAAGTTTCAGAAACCGGCTCGAGATACACTTTTTGTTATATTCCATGGAATGCTCTTAACATCCCGATAGCAATGAATATCTGAAGTGCTTTGACAAAAAATCCATAAAAAATGTCATCTGTAGAAGCCGTAAAAAGTACAACCAATCCGATTGGATGGCCTACTTGCCCGTCAGCCTTCCATCGGGGCACACACTTATCTCGTGCCCTCATTGGTCATGTGCGCGTCCGTGTGTGTTGGAGGAGGGGCTCTGTGAGGAAGTGGCAGATTTTCTCCGGTTGTGTATTTTCAAATTCTAGCGATCTCGAGCCGGTTTCTCAAACTTACCTACCCCACCTTTAATGTAATTTAAACAAAAAAATCTACATTCATTAACATTTAATACTACAAAAAATGATGCAAAACCTGTGTGCTCTGCCAATTACATTTCACAAAAACAAATATTCCAAATAGTTTTCCATTCTTTCATTCCAATTTCTTCTTTGCAGCTGTGAGTATTTGACATCGGATTAGTGTCCATCAGCATCACATTAACAAATCTGAGATTTCAGTCTGAATACTGAGTGTCTTGCTGCTTAGATTCAGTAAGTAGTATGGCTATGGGACACATCATAAGTCTCGTTGTCTGATCGTGCATTCAGTGGATGAAAAATGCACGGTCACAGAAACACATTCCCACTGCCGGAGTCGGTAGAGCTCGCTGTATTCAACATTCATGGCAGCTTTCTCCTTGAAAACAAGTGGACACAAATAATGTGCATTCACAGCCAACCGCCAACAAGCCTGAGGCAGACAATGGCCTTTTCTCAAACTGGCTCCATATTGTTTTACCAAGGATTCTTTTGTTTGTAATCAAATGCTGGCCAAACTGTTGGCATCCCAAATGAGAGATCAAAATGCGGGCAAACCCAAAAGCCTTTTCGCAAGCATCCTTCTGCAAGAGAACAGAACCGTGTAGGAGGTAAGCTGCCCATGTATCATTTCTCTAGTTTGTTTTTGCAGATGAGAAAGAGTCACCGGGCCGACTTTGCAGTAAGACCAGTGATGGAGCTGAGGAAAGCTGAGGCACTCGCTGTTGGTTATTATAGTAAGCTAGCTAGGGGCCAGGGGCAGCAGAAGATGGAGAAGGGAGGAGAGATACGGGGGTCCCAGGGGCTCCACACATGCCTCTCTCAGCAGTTTTTCCCACTACACTGACAGGAGGCACACTCTCGCTTGGGGACGGGAGAAACCCAGCTTTTACACTTTCCAGAGGAATTTAATAACGTCCTGAAGCCTCTGCATAAGACAGTAAATTAGCATGCTGTTATCCCATCAAGAGTGAAAGAACATCAGTGAGGCAATCTATTCAGATATCCAAATTGAGCAGAGATCCAACACTGATTTATAGGCTTGGCGACTTTGTGAAATTAAGTGAGGAACTCAGGGCTGAACCAGAGGTTTATCTCTGTCATCCAGCTGATCTATCACCCAGACTTCAGAGAAAATTAAGCTTTCTAGTGTGGGAAAAGCACACTTTTAAACTCAACTACCTTGCTATGATTACAGCTTTTCTTTCCTCTCTAATCAAACAGCACCATTCCAATGCAGGTCAGATAGAAAAGATGAGAAATGTTTATAAAGCATTCATGAAAAAGCAATGAATTAATGATTCATTTTTTATCTCCCTAAAACTGCTCTGATTAAAACCTCGCTTGTGGCTTCCTATCGCCCTTTAATGAATATACAAGTTGAATGAAATGATGTTCTGTTGAGCGGTAATTTCCTTCTTGTGTCAGGGGAAGTATGGAGCTGCTCATCATATGGGGCGTGCTTTAATACACTCGTCTCAATAGATATTAACCACTCGGCGATTGCGGAGGCAACGAAACATTCGGGCATTCATTTCAGATGAAGACAGGAGATTTCTCCACTTCGCTCCACAAATGTTTACCCATGAAATTGCAATGAGATGAAATGTGACAGATCAGCGGCGGCTGAAAGCAGTTTTCTGTCAAAAAGCTAACGTCGCGAAAAGACCTTTTAGATTGATTATGAATCACACTGGGTGTTAAAACTATTCATTACTTTTCATTTCAATCTTTTTTATGATCCAGTTGAAGGTTTAGTATCCTGATTCTGTTATAAGGTCAATGTGGAATACTTACATGTGGCTCATGTCTGTCAAACATTATAAGACATTACAGCTTTACAATTAATGTCTTGCCCCTTTAACATTCTCCACAAGCGACAGCAGACTTGTGCAGTATGTTTTCACATCCTCCAAAGCTGAGAACTTATCTGTGCTATTACAAACTCCTGCTGATAATGAAAGGTAATGTAAGGTAAACGAGGTAATGCCTCATATTGTCTGTTCTCCAGCTGTAACCGTGCCCCCTTTAAGTCTCAGCCAAAGTAAACCCAAAGTCTCACGGTGATGGAAAAGTCCGAACAGAGCAAACGGGGACGAGCGGCACACAGAGAGCTGAGGCTCATGGGGGATGACCTGTGCTCTGCCTCGTAATGAGACTTTACCACTTTCCCACCGCCTGCCCTGCTTTCTACATTTTCACAGAAATTTGCAAAATGATATTCCTGCTGCCTCAGTACCATCAGTTCTATAACACCTACGGTCTGGACGTGAAGCAAAACTATGATTTAACATCCAGCGGTTGAGGATTTCTAAAAGGACTTTGTGTTGCTCCTGCCTCAATGCTGAATCTCTTTAGGGTTTAGTTCCCATCAATACAGACAAAATTCCTCTCTCTGTTGTTGCCGTTGGAAGATTGACCTGAATTGTGAATCGTGAGTTAATCCCTCCTACATTTACTATATGAAGAGCAGGATTTCCCGTGCCAGCCTCGCACAGAAGCTAACCGTGTGGATTAAGCATCAGGTCCATGTCGGCTTGCATACTCAGGATGTGTTTATCTGAAGTGTCAGGGCAGCAGAAGAACAAGTGTGAAACAAGACAACTGTATACATTATACACCACTGAAACTAAATCAAGCAAAACTAAAGTGAAAAGTGCTAAACACACCAACATAATCAGTAACTATAAAGCGTGAGGAGACAAATAAAGTAACCAATAAAGTGAGCAGACAATAAAGTTGCAATAAAAAGTGAAATCCCCAAATAGCACTTGAGTGAATGAGAATGGGCGTTGGCGGGTAAATTGTCTTCGGCAGATCACAGAGTCAGCACTTACTTCACTTGTGGCAGCAACATGAAAGTGTGTGTCTGATGATATAAAAAGAGAGTACAGAAGGCAACACATGGCACTGCGAATGACTTCCATTCGCTGCGTTACACATTGTTGAGATGCTTTGTTAAAAAACGGTCGCTATCTAAAATCAAGCAAGTCACAGTCTTTACTATTTTAATATTCTCTTCCCGTGTTGATGCCGGTCACAAAGTCAGTGTGGATGACCATGTGTCCATCCATCATGTGTCCCTCCTCGATGAGAACACCAACCAGTGAATTGGGGGTATTTGTTTGGCGTAAATGTAAACTGGTATAGTCTTGATCTGTTAAGGAAGAGTCCTCTAATCTTTTTCATAACCATGTAAGAGCATACAATACTATACCTAATCCAGCAGGGGGGAAACTGAGAGCCACCAAACTCACAATAGGAGACGACAGCCTCATCATGTCAGTGCGGAGGTTTAAGTGCATCATAAAGTGAGAATGAGTGAAGCCAGAGGTGAGTCTGTCCCACTCGGTTCCTAACTCAGTGAGGGAGGAACATATCCCAGCGGCTCTTTGGCTCCGTTTGCATTCAGTTGGTGACGCCAATTTTAACAGCCTC
The DNA here is from genome assembly GCA_036324585.1 of Champsocephalus esox. Lineage (NCBI taxonomy): Eukaryota > Metazoa > Chordata > Actinopteri > Perciformes > Channichthyidae > Champsocephalus > Champsocephalus esox. The sequence goes on along the minus strand of CM070487.1, from coordinate 39,184,214 downwards.
CTGTATTCAACCTTTTTTTCATCAGTGTTGCATCTGACAAAGAAAATATTAATAAATTGCTATCCCCTATTGAAGTGAAGACGTTCTACAAGCAATCTTTTCCGCCACACGTTCCCGAAGTCTTTGGTCTGATGGTGAGCTGCTTAAAGGTGGGGTAGGTAAGAATGGAGAAACCAGCTCGAGTGCGCTAGAATTTGAAAGTACCCAGCCGAAACAAATCTGCCCCTTCCTTCAGACTTCCTCACAGAGCCCCTCCCCCAACACACACAACGCACACATGACCAATGAGGGCACGAGATAAGTTTGTGCACAGGTGGAAGGCTGACAGGCAGGTAGGCCATCCAGTTACTTTAGCCGGGCCGAAGCAGATGATTGGTCGTGCTTTTTACAGCGCCACGGCTTCCACAGATGAAAATAGTCATGTATTTATTGTCAAAGCATTTAATATATTCATTGCTATCAGGATGTTAAGAGCATTCCATGGAATATAACAAGTGTTTCTGAAGAGAATTACCTACCCCACCTTTAACAAGCTGAGATCCCAGGAGGATGATTGATCCCACAGATTATATAAATATAAGTATCATCACTGAGCAATCAAAACTTGCGACAGGGGAAGCACATACTGTACAGACAACACACGATGTAGTTTTAGCAACCTGGTCTCACCAGAATGCGTGACTCCACCACGACTCCTGAACACCGCAGTGCGTGGTGGACTCACGCACTCTGCTACATTTACGTGTCAGCACCACGCAAACAAGCCCAATGTAAAGTGAATGAGGCTCCTTTGTCGTGGTGCACACACGCATTTCTACAACGTCCCGCAGTGAGCTTTTATTCTATAAAACGTTTTTTAAATCTACTTTATAGCTTGTAGTAACTCACGGGAGGCTTCTTTTATTTTATTTGTATTCATAATAATTTTTATTTTTCGTCAGAATGTAAAAATTACATTAGTTACGAATTTTTATTCTCAAAAAACAGTGCATTGTGTGTAATGCAACTGTGATTTTTATTAAATTAGTTTTTGAGGAAGGCCAGAGCTTCAGCTGTGTCAAATAGATTGTTCCCTTTAGTTAACGTTTTTTAAAAGATAATTATATTCCGATTTGATCATGTCCCCTTTATTGTATTACGGACACAAAGAGCAATGTGAGCGTCCATTCCCATTGGATAACGGAGGATTTTACACCCGGAAATAAGTATTCTCCTTACTGTCGATTGGTTTTACAGTGCTATCTGCACTACTCATCGACTCAAACACCAGATTATCCTCGTTGATTACACAACATTGATTGGTTTAAATTGTGTACAATGCTTTTGTATTTTCCCCTTTCGATTCTGAGAAACAAATATGTTTTCTGAGTTTTTGGATGGCAGAACCCACTGAATCCTCACCCAGAATCCTCAGCTATCGTTTGGGACTACACCATGGCCGTTTCTCAATCGCGAGGAAACTGGCGTCCAAGCCAATATTTCAAGGATACTACGTCATCGAGTGCCGCCGAAGGACTGTTCCAATCTCCAGCATACTTGGAATTCCACGAGGCCTCGTCCTTGGTTTGGGGGTAATTTCGAGGCTGCACATGGGTAGACTTTGCGTCCTTCAAATCCCCACCATGCTTTGCGCACGGACCAATTTCCCCAAATCTGTGGCGGAAAATGTAAGGTGGGGCCTCTCATATGCGTTAATCCAATGTGTCTGTCACTTTGAAAGAATTATTGATAATCCATAATTCAATTTTTATGTAAAAACCGGAGTTTTCATATTAGCTGCTAATGATAGCCACCAGAGTGTATGACAGCTTCCTGTTTTGGCTACGCGTAACTCTCAGTCCTTATTTGGTAACGTGTGTGTGGAACTTCCCCTGGATTCCATTGGCTCTAGCGGTTAAAAAGAGATGTCAATCATCAAAATCGACTGAGGGCGGCCAGAGATGGGTCAAATCCACCCAAATGGCCCCAGAAGTGGGTTTTTCTTCTAAATCTCTATAAAAAGGTCAGATTTCGCCTGTTTTGCATCAATCTTGATGCAGGGTACTTATGTTATCGTTTGGATTCCTAAAGCTTTTAGTCTACTATCCCATCATTCAAGGGTGGTTTTCACTGGGACCCGTGGAAAAACCTGTCTTCCAATTTCCTTTTTTGTGTGATTTCCTACCTATTTAGGGTTAAAAAAAACATCTTGAAATTTAGACTTTTTTTATTTTATTTTAAAATGTTACAGTATGTCCACTGTAGAGGACGTCGGGACAATATTAGTTTGAAAAGACAGCCAAAATTAACAGATGGACTATCTATGTAACGTATTATGATTATAGAGTGATATTTAATACAATAATGCATTCACCTTAATTTAAAACATGAATAAGTAATTGATCTGAACATTGCTGTTTATTTGGTCGATACAAAACTAGCTTGGTTTTTGGTGAATCTTTCTAGATCTTCAAAGACTTTGTAGTCAATGTAGTGGGAAAGTACCTCATTGACTCCAGTCAGCATCTTGACTAGTTTTATGGATGTGGTCTCCATTTGACCTGCTCATGGAAACAAAGCTTGCATTCTTGAGGCAACTCTCTTTTGTCAAAGCTCCACTTCAAATTAAAACAACAATAATACATACGTGCTACTCTTGGCCCACAGGGGGCCATGTCTTTCCAGCTCGTCCCTATCTGTCTCTATGTATCTATCTGTGCGCTCATGGAGCCTCCTGCATCTTTCCCCCCCTCCCTTCTTCTTGACCCTCTTCTATCCCAGGTGTGAAAGCCTCACCTCTCTCATCATCTGAGAGCTCAAAATATTTATCTCCCTGAACTTTCTGGTAAAGAAAATGTCTGCTTCAGTTCCGTCTCCTGCAACAATATTGAGTCATAAAGTCCATGAAGACGGTCCTGACGTCCACTAGGATGGACATTTATAAAAGAGCTGTTATTTGAAAACTTGAATTATTATTTTTTTTTATTTAATTGCTTTCAGAACTAATTATATAGTTCCTCACATGTTAATAAACAAGAACATATATGATTTCCATGGTAAAAAGGACAATTATTCAACAATATTTGACATCTCCTGCTTCTATACAATTTTGTTTTTCGTATGCCAGCCATTTTGGATGAAAAGAAAGAGGAACTTCCCAGCATGCAATTTTAACCAATGACATATCACTGGAAAGACCAGGATGTCCTCTGTACAGCACACCAGGGACTGATAGAGTAGCTCAAAAGAGTAAAAGGAAATGCATGTTAACAAAATGCATGTTAACAAAATGTCATGACATTTTCAATGCACTGGGTCCCGGGAGGATGTTCAATCCGAATTTACTTTAAAATAAAAAAAATGTATATTGATTCTGACTCCTCTACATCCAACTCACAGGTTTATCATTACTTTGAGAAAAAATATTATTAATTTTCCCCTTTTAGAAGTGTAGTTTGTTCTGGAAATGTCATGTTTGAGCCTGAGACCTGAAAAACAGGCTTGGGGCTTAACAAGCTAAAGGTCTCCACAAACTGGGATGTAATTGACAATATGTTACGGTTTGGGAAAGGTAGGACCCAAAAGCAGATTCCAAAAAAAGGCCAAGGTCTACAAACAAAAGCGAGCTTTCATTCAAAGCCGATCAGCAAAAATAGCATGGCATGGATAGCACAGAGCTTACATGAGGAAAATACTAGTGATGTTACGTATTGCGCCGAGGCTTCGGAGCGTGTGTCGAGTAATCCCCGAAGCTTTTTGTGAAGCATGTATCGAGGCTTGTATCGTTTTGGGCCAGTGATGTCATCGATGACAAACGAAGCCTCGCTGCCTGTCGATAGCACATGACTGCTTCACGAAGCGATTCAGATCGGTTGAACCACAACGCTCATAATACCTGGATGTATACTAAGAACCATATTACCCCTCCTGTACCCGGGCCCGGTGACACGATGGAATCAAGAGAGCTCAGACCCTCACTCATATAGAGGTCGGAACATGTCATAAGTATAAATAGATACAAGCATAAATAAATGTAGGAAGAAAAACATGAATAAATAAATGAATAAATACAGGAAATATGTTGCAGTGTTTTCCGGGAGCTTTAGTGCGTGTGCTGCGGCTCAGCTGGAAAGCAGTTGACTCATGACCGCAGGGTTCCTGGTTCAACGAATGAACAATACGTTTTTTTTGTTTATAAAAGCTACAGCTAAATGAGATAATGTAGTTAATAAATGTATTCTTTGATATGGTTTAGCCTTTCTCAGGCTACAACATGGTTAAGTTTACGAATATTATTAAGGAATACAAATCCCTCTTTGCAATGTTTACCAGCCTCCTTAGGCTTTTCAATCACAATCATTAAACTGGAATAAATATAATATTGTTAACATGAAAATATGATTTTATTACATTACATGTCACTTGTTAGATGCTTTTATCCAAAGCGACTTACATACCCAATACTGTGGGCAATCGCCACAGGAGAAATTTGGGGTGAAGTGTCTCAGGGACACAACGTCATGCTGACTGCAGTGGGGTTTGAACCTGATCCCATCACCAAGGCTCTATCCACTACGCCACACGCCTCCCTATGTTCGTTGTTTAGAGTTATTCTAAGGCTTTACTCAATGGGAACTCGGTATGAGAGAGCACATTGTTGAGATGTCCAATCTGCCTGTTTTACACACTTTGACCAACAGGGGGGTTTGTGTTCAAATGAAGCCTCATGAGATGAACCCTTTTGCGAACCAATTGGCTGGAAAGCTTCAAAGCTTCATTAGGCTTCATCTCACCATCACTAGTAACACGAGGAAAATACAATACCCAAAACACGGTCGTGACCAACATGGAGGGAGAAATGAAAAAACAAACAATGAACCGACACCGAACACAGGAAGAGACAAGACTGAATACAGGGAGGGGTAATCACGAGACGAGAAACAGCCGGGCAGGGGAGGAGAAACACAAGGGCAACAGGTGAACACAATCAGACAATCAGACACACCAGGGAAACTAACGACAGGGAGGAAGACACAGGGAGAAGGACCAGACAAGAAACAAGGAGGAAAACATGACAGGGAGAACACAACAGCAAAATAACCCCACAACGAGACACAACAAAACTCAAACCCTGACCCCCCACTCAGGGGACGGATTCCAGACGTCCCTACACAAAGTCAAATATTTCAAACTAGGTGGATGCAGGGGGTCCGGAGGACGGGTCTGGATACAAAAGACTAAGGCTTTTATTGTGAAAGGTAAGTGCGTCTGGTTTAGGAGTACTATAGTTTAACATCCTGTTTCGGATTACAAATGTTGCATAGAGGTGCATCTCTCTCTCCGTTGGTAGTGTGTTTGCACATGATTGAATACGTATTAATAAACCCAATTTGAAAAATCTGATTGGTTGTTGACGTCCTTCGCTTAACCTTTCCTTCACTTTTTCGCTCTTCATACTCTTGAAAAAAAGCGTTTGAAAAGTGATATTAAGGTGTGAACTAATTGCACGGGAAAAAGCGCCCCCGGGGTTTTCAAGCCTTAAGGCGCGCAGACTAAAGAAGCATGTGGTTTATTTAAAGTCTTTATCATCTTGAGATGATCTATTAAAGCTCTTCTAAATCAAAATGCTAATCTGCATCTTTTTATCCTCTGATATTAATTTATTTAAACATGCTACTGGAATGCTGTAATTACTGGCATATCCTTGTTATTGTTTATCAGATGCAGAGAGAAACGGAGTAAGCGAGAGCTGCTGACTCGCTATCAGCCGCTATCTTTCTTTGCCGCTCTGTCAGCCATTAGCCTATAATTTCTGCTTTCACACTCTCAAGGCCTTATGCTCAAAGCAATGGCATTGCTGTGTTCCAGAAAGCTTTGGCTTTCAGCGTGTTGACGGCTGTACATTGACTGATAAACAGAAACGCTGACAAATTGAGTGCTCATTCACACCCACTGCAGGTGTTCGAACAAAACAAAAAAAAAGGGAGCGAAAAGCACTCATTGGAGCGGAGGTGCAAATTAAACCGCAGTGCAGTTGGACGGGAAACATGACACTTTTTTAAAGGATAGAAAAAAGACGGTAAATGTGCTGTAATTATAGATATTTTGGACTGTCACACTAAAACTAAAGCCTGAACTGAATAATTCATATAATCGAATATGGCAGAATCAGAATTCCTTCATTCGTCCAGCTGCGAGGAAATTACCCTTATTACAACAGCAGAAGTACAGTGCAGCGAAAGTAAAGAGAACAGATCTAAATAACGTAATAACCAAAGTTAGAGTTACTTCTTTGACAAATGTAAAGTTTCTGAGCACAGCAGAGAGACTGCATTATTGTCTGAGTGGCTTCCGCAGACCTGGGGGACAATACGCCGGCTCAGCATATAGGAAACTGAGAATGAGAACAAGTAGAAACGCCATATAAAGTCGTTCGGTGCATTGAAACTCTTAGTTATTCATCGCCGGCTGCTGAATAGGCAGCGCAGTACATCAATAACAAATCGAACTGGAGGTCGGGCATGGAACTTCACACATGGCTGCCTCTTCTTCAGTATAGTCTATTTTAACCAACCGTAGGTTTGAATAACCCCTGCAAATTATTTTCATCATAGTGTTTCATTTTAAAGTGTTATTGACGGGGATAGACAAAGGGAAGGTCAAAGTCTACTTAAGATTACTCTCCTAACAAATGCTTTCTTTTTTATTTGAATTCCTAGAGGGCCATATTCCCCACACTAGGCACCGCTTTCGAGAACGAAACCCACATTTTCCCACACGTCCCTCTTGATGTGGCCCGAGGCCGTGCTACTACTTATTTCCATCACTGAGCTGTTTTTAACTCGCTGTGGAATGAGAGTCCGACTCTAAATTAGTGTCCTAAATCCAAAGTCATTAACTCTCAAACCAAACCGATCTGTGCCACAGCATATATGACCCGGTGTGTGTGTGTGTGTGTGCGTTCGTGCGCGCGTGTGTGCGTGCGTTCGTGCATGCGTGCGTGCGTGCGAGAGAGATTACAAGCATTATAATTCAGCCTTGTTTATTTAGTACTCTGTCTGTGTGAGGATTTGGGTTACTATCTTCAGGAGGCATGTAAATGTAGATGCCGCAGACAGTTTGGGCATGAGGCGGTGCCGAGACGAGGTGCTAGACATACGCTAGCAGACGGCAAGTTAAAGTGCTGAGTGTATTCCTGACAGCTGATACATATTCGAAGATGCTTTGGCCTTGTCTTCGGGAGATAGCCCAACGCTGGTCTGAGCCTATCGATGTGTGCTCGGGTTAAAAGGCCCCATGCTGTCTGCAGCTGCATCAATACTTACACTGAGACAAAAATAATGTGCAATATTTTCTGTGCTAATCCATAGAGATTATCATTCTAATATTTGCCTTCTAATCTGCACACCTAATCTTCATCATCACAACACAGTGTTTTTGTCTACTCTGCTCGGGATTTACATTTTCATTTTTATATTAAGCCTCTCCTATAGAGACTGCACATTCATCATAAAAGCAGCAAATCAAATGTGGAGCTTTATCGATAAACATGTTGTTATTCTCTCGTGGAATGTATTCCTATCGTCTCAGGTTATGTATTTATACTTAGAGCAACATTGATTGAGAAATGTGTATGAGTTTACATAGAAATATCGCTTGTATGCACAATAACTCCCAGCATGCACTGAGGCAACGAACTGGAGGACAAATGGCTCATTGCATGTGTTCCTGCACATTCAGATCGTGTTTTACATAGTGGTCTACAATGTAAACACTGCTTTCACAATACCAATGTTGTTACACGGAGAGCTATTAAAGGGGCATTCCACCAATGTCACACATTTAGTTCGGCTCACAAGTCACAAGAGCATACTCAGCATGTGAAAACAGCTGGGTAATGTCTTCGGTGGCTTTGAAGGGCTTTTCAAAGTCTGAAAGAATAGCTCTGATGACATCAACAGGGTTATATTGGCATGTGTAAGAGACCCAACATTTCAAACAGAAAGCCTGAGGAAAGGATGGAAGTGTTGAGTTTGGAAGACGTGTAGGATTCAGTGTTTAAGCTTGACCCATACTGCAGACTAAGAGTCATTATATTTGAACCTCTGCTGCTGGTTTATAACTTATTTGTTTTACACTTTTAGTCCACCAAAAGGAAAGTATGTTACACTGACTTCAATTCAAAATCATTTGCAAGATCTCCTATCCTTTTATGATTTCCCCTGTCCTTCCATAGAAGCTCAAACATCCTTGTTAAGTATAGTCATAACGTCAAAATGATGATTGTGTGACTTTAATCTGTAATTTGGTATTTAACAAGGCTGAACATTTATAGATAGATATAATAATAGACTGGATATAAACACCTTAGCCTCGTTCACACCGCAGTACTTTTCCCACTGTAGTTCCGATATAGTTCCGAAATGTCGCGTTCACACCAAAAAGAGCCGGAACTAAAATTAGTTCATCAGAACCTTTTTACCCCACTTTTCCATCCCTGCTAGAGAGCAGGTTCTTTCGTGGGAGAAAAAGGTTCCTATGTCTGATTGGCTGGGCGGATTGCAAACCATGCCCCGTAAAACTCCCAAAAAGTTTTGTGAAGCCGCCATTTTATTATCCTCGCATTAGCATTATTAGCATTAGCATTAGCCCAGCGCAGAAACGCAAAGAGACTAACTTATGGCAACACAAAAGAAAACATGGGAGCGGTGGAGATGAGGAGGTGTCGGCGTTCTGGCGATTTACTCTGAAGGCTTCAGTAGAAGCTGCTGGGAGTAGAAGCTGCTGGGAGTCCCAGCAGCTTCTACTGAAGCCAGTCCCCAACTCCGGGGACTTCCGGCCGGGGATTTCGGGGTGGCAGTATACGCTGTGAAGTTGTTTGCGGCCTGCCAGTAAACTCAAAGCAGAAGAAGAAGAAGTGACGTCAGCGGCTTAATTTGCCTAATCCTTTGCCCAGGAACTTATTCCGGTGTGAACGCGATCTGTACTTAGTTCATGAGAACTAAAGAGTTTTCATGAACCTTTGTGGGAAAAGTACTGCGGTGTGAATGCGCCTCTTGACGTCTAGTTTGTCTATCGACTTATCCGATCCCATTTAACCATCTCGGGGAGGGAAAATAACTCTGGATTTAGCTAATTAATTATATAGTAAGCTGATTTGAAAACCTAATCATTTAAATAAAGGCTATTCAACTGTTGAGACTTTAGGCTGATTTACCTAAAAAAAAACATATGAGCTGATTTACAAACATTTCTTTCTCATTAAGTCAACGAGAAAAAGTAATTTTAGTCCCAATTCCATGAAGTGACAGTTGTAGTACCACCATATAGCCACTAGGACAATTCGCTCAAACGGTCGGCGCACTTTCTGGAAGCTTGTGCTGCTGCCAGTGGGTGTAGGCGAAATAAACCTCTCTGATTGGCTGTTCCGTTTAGGAAAAGTGCGCACGAGAAGAGAAATGCAAGCTAGGAAAACACAGAGACAACTAAAGTCACACGTGATAAATCCTCGTTACATCTCTCTCTAATTTACTCGGATACCCTCACAACTACTAAACAAGTGTTTACTGAGAGTGGTGTTAAAATATTCGTCAAATGCTACATTATTTTGAATTGTGTACACCTGCGTTTTCAGGTTGAATTCTTGGAGAGTTATTTCCTCTCACGCAGGCGCAGAAGTACGTGTTTGAAAGGCAATGTTGTGTAGTTGTTGCGGTGTGTTCAGGTTCAAATGCGACTTTTTAACACAAGACACAGGAAACGTGAGGCGACACAACAGTCAACACTAGTTCCTTAATGTTGCTTTGGTGTGTCAGGGCCTTAACAATGCTCTCTTTTAAAGCCAGGCCCTGTTCCCCCCGTTCAAAAGGACCTCACGGGTCAGACCCCAGGTTGGGAAGCACTTTGCCAAAAAACAGACCTTCACTTTCACACAATGCAACGCTCCTAATCAAGCTGTGTAATGGCTGCTGGGGGCCCCTCGTCTATGTCGCGGCCCTTGTTCAGACACTAGTGGGCGGAGACCTGTTTGCGTGCCTTTTTTGAAATCCTCCCAGGTCCCTGCTGCGATGCGTACTGCGGGAGGAGGCGCACACACGCTGCAGCGTCACACACTCACACATACATACACACACACACACACAGCATTTCCAGTGGAGATTGGCACAGACACGCAGCGCCACGGTATGTGTCGGTACGGACTGCTGAAACTTCAGCGCATAGAGGCGGATAGACTCATATAGCTCGTCCCAGATAGTGGATTAAATTCTCGTTTCTTCTCTTTTTCCTCCTCCTCCTCCTCCTCCTCCTCCTCCTCCTCCTCCTCCTCCTCCTCCTCCTCCTCCTCCTCCTCTGGTTTCGTGTTACAAAGCCCTGGGAGGGAGTTGCGCGGAGAGCCAGTTCCTCTGTGTAGAAACTGAATGACAGGATCATATGGCTTAATTTGCCTTATAGTCCAACCTTAAAAAAATACCAAGAGGAAATAAAGAAAAGAGAGGAAAACCAGCGGGCGAATTCATCTGAAATTGATGAGCAATGTGGAATAATTTGTAACTCAAATTCAGAAACAAATCCGAGATAACGGTGAAAGAAAAAGGATACTGGATCTGTCGTCGGAGCGGAAAGCGCAGGACGCGGAGCCCGTAAACATCCCCGCTATAATAAGGTAAATGTAAGCCCTTTATTTGTCGTAATGGTGGTCGCAGCGGCTGGATTAAAAGTAGACGAAGCAAGCAGAGGTGCAAGACATGATCTGGAGTCTCTGGATCTCCAACTGTTGCCCCCTTTTCTTGGTAATAGGACGCCGCCAGACACAATGCGTGCTGTGGACGGGGGCTTATAGGTGTTGCAGGGTTGTGGGGCTCAATGCGATGCAACTTTATCTCCATTTCTCGCAGTGTAAACACAGCGCACTGCGGGCAGGAGCTGCTGGAAGAGAATCAACTCCGCTGGTTCTCAGTGTGTCCTCAGCATACTGCTCCACATCACAGCCCTGTAGGGAAACTGTAATAGCACACTCCTGATGTGCTGAAACATGCCATGATTATATCTGTGCACTCCAGGGGTAAAAGCAGTTCGTATTTCACTTTTTTCCTGTCATATATCTTTCCGTTTTGCCTTATAATAAACTTTTAAGAAGCTTGATAGTGTTTTTCCTGATCTATTGCATCAATACAATATAACATTAATACTCCTAACGTGCTTTGTGACTTCTATTGACCACCTAAAGACGAGTTAGGGAGATTTTCCTCAATCAGAATGCATGGTTTTAGACTTTTAGCGTCTTTCTGAGGACATCAACAGAGCTCTAAATAGCTAATTTCATCACATAGAAGTTATACATGGCAGACTTGCTGCTTCTCTTTCCCGCTTGCTCAGCTGACACTCTAAAATTAAGCTCTAACTGTGACAATAATCCACTGAATTGAGATATTTTTGAGTACTTTCCCCCCCCTCTGATTCCCTCTCTGCTTTAATGAAGTAAGTATTAGCTTCAGTTGAGTGATTATTGTAATTACTGAGGAGGAAGGCAGGCTGGACAGTGAGCAAGGATTTGAAAAAAAAGGTGGTGTTTGGTTCGAGGGGGAGTGGGGGGTCTGCCTGCCTTTCCTTGTCTTTTTTTTTACGAGGTGGATGGTGCCACTGCCAGTTAACTCTCAGACAGCACAGGGGGAGTACGGCCCTGCGGAATAAAGACAGTTGTGGGAGAAGTGGAGTCATGTTATTGCCACGTGGGATGGAGGATGACTTTATTTACTGTGCTTCAGGATCTACTTTCTGCCCGTGTCACTCTCTCGTAAAGTTTATTTTTCACTAGGTCAGCGCCGGGTGGATTGTGCGTGTCACAGTGTCGTTTGAAAAGATGAATACAAGTAATTCACTGGTAGAAGTCAGTGTTAGCATGGAGCCGGGAGTTGACATGTGCAGTACAGAGAGATGTAGCTGGAGATAATCCCACCTAAAATTCACTTTGCTCACCTTTTTTAATTTGTAAAATCCAGTTCTTGAGACATAATCCTCGATACACAAAGGCAGAGAAGATTATACACGACTGGTGGTCTACTGTAGCTCGGGTTGTTGAAGCATTCTTACTGACATGTGCATTATTCCCAGTCTGAAAAAAACCCCCTGAAAATCCAGTTTTATCCAGGGCAGTTGCAACAAAGCCACACACACACACACACACACGCACCCACACACACACACACACATGCTGCAGCCCTCTGGCCCCAGATGTTAATGCCTCCATTGAGAGAGCCACAGGACTCCTGCCGACTCGATATCTTCATTGTCGGACAAACAATGGACTCCACATCCTGACAGCCAGCCTCCTTCCCATCTTCCCTCACACACTCTTCATGCTCCTCACACACACGCGCACACATACAAGTAACCGGTACGCAGTCATGCAGACAAAGGAGCCCTTGCATCTATCATGCCCACAAACAAGCACGCGTATACAGTCATGTCCTTACCTTAAAACAGTTGTAACTTATGCTCGGTAAATATTGAGGTGATGTATTTGAGTGAAAGATAGAGAAATGTAGAATGTCTTAAGTAGAGTTGCTCAAAGCATGTGTGTTTTTATGGGTCTTTTCTTGGTGTTGTGTTTGACACTGCGGTTCACTGCAGTAGCCTACAGGGCGATTACTTTCATCACATGTACATGTTCTGGTTATTGTCTCCATTGAGCCATTCGTCTTTCGTCCCTATGTCTGAACACTCAGTCAGTTTCCAACAGCCCGCGATAACCTCCTCAAATATTTCAGTTTGTCTGACTCACAGTCTTCAACCACAATAGTTGTAATATCATTTAAGAAAAGCTGCAAGTGTACAATTTAGGAGCCAGAAATAACATTATGTCGTGTTTTTTTTAAAGTGCATCACTTGATGAACTTACAATATGTCCTGACTAAATATAAACTGAATCAATCTGCGTCATACTGTGTGTCAGCTCGTCTTTGTGCATGTGTGCACGCATGTGACGTAAACTGTGTTTTGACACCAAAAGGCCACCATTGCATCATAGCTGTTACATTGTCACTGCACCAGATGTCTGCGTGTGTGTGTGTGTGTGTGGTGTGTGTGCGTGTGTGCGTGTGCGTGTGTGTTTAATTGTCATCTCTGTGTCACATGCATCACACCAATGCAACTGATACTGGAACCCACGTGGCGAGCAGCTGAATGCACGGTAACATTCCCGTGATAACGCGATGATTTCTGTTAATTATGCAACACAAAGGCTTTGCATACAGGAACACACACACAGAGCATTCAGTCTGTGTCTCGTGCTGGCTGTGGTGCTGCGGGAGTGTATGGATTTGAATGAGCTAACTATAGTGTAATTCTGACGGTGGGAGAAGCTTTTTTTCCACATCCTCCGCTGAGCAACATGTTGACTTGCCAGCTTCCCACAGTGCGTTTTCTTTCATTCCTGCAACCATCTAATTCCTTCTCTATCCGCCTTTCTTTTCTCTAACAACTATTATTCAGAAGCAGATTTGCTTTTGTTTTTGCTTCTCTGTGTTTCCTGCTGAGTTGAAGGGAGTTCACATCTCCGGCTATGCCCTCTCTGTTCTGAGGCTGCAAGAACAGAAACGTGTGTGTGTAGTGTGTGTGTGTGTGTGTGTGTGTGTGTGGTGTGTGTGTGTGTGTGTGTGTGTGTGTGTGTGTGTGTGTGTGGTGTGTGTGTGTGTGTGTGTGTGTGTGGTGTGTGTTGTGTGTGTGTGTGGTGTGTGTGTGTGTGTGTGTGGTGTGTGTGTGTGTGTGTGTTGTGTGTGTGTGTGTGTGGAGAATCAAGTGTGTTTGTTTCAAACAGAGATATGGTTCATGGCAGGCCAGATGCAAGGTCTGGAGAGCAGAAGCAGATGGGGTGTGTGTGTGTGTGTGTGTGTGTGTGTGTGTGTGTGTGTGTGTGTGTGTGTGTGTGTGTGTGTGTGTGTGTGTGTGTGTGTGTGTGTGTGTGTGTGTGTGTGTGTGTGTGTGTGCTGTAGGGGAACAGCTGGATGGTGGGGGGTGGTCTGCTGGGCTGGACAGGCTGATGTTTAGAGATGAAGGAGGGAAGAGGCTTGTTTACATGAACACGATGGTAGGGCTTTGGCGGGAGCGGGGTCAAAGTGATACACACCTTGTGTTTTGATTCTTCCTGTGTGCATGTGCCTGCGTTAATATTCCAAAAAGTTCTTTATTAAGAACCCTATAAGCTACATAAACCAGGTAATGTATGAATGTGTGTGTGTTGAGAGAGGGTGTGATATGTGCACAGCTGGTGACTTAAAGATACGACACTTGAACGTGAAGTCTGGCTCTCTAAATGACACGCAGCCACATTAGGCTTTCTCATCAAATTGTGTATTGTGCTACCACCATAATAAATTATACATTGATTCGTTTTTGTCCAAATTAAGACCCAAAACCTCCATCCTTCTTCCTCTAACTAGCGCGATGCTTCTTGTCCTCCCTCCATAACCTCCAGTGATGTGCCCTCATCTCTCTTCCTGCAGAGGATACATGTGTCGGAAGGCCCCCTTTTTTCAGGTTGCTTCATTGACCTTTTCCCGCTCCACCATCTGCTATTCAAAGTTCTACCTCGACTAAGAGAACAGCGCAGTCCATTCTGTTGTGCCCTGAAGCTAAGTCTCTCTTTTCGATGAAATGTGCGGTGGCAAAGTGGACAAACGAGAGCAAATAAAGACACATTTTCACCAATTTGACAGCCCATAGAAGACAGGCAAAGGCTGTTAATCAAGACACACGAGGAAATGTGTGTGTGACAATGCATTTGCCGTTTCTATGGAAACAAAATTGATAAAAATGCATTACGACTACTAATGCAGCATTATCAGTTTCTCTGCTTTCACTATGTCTTTGAGTAAAATGAACATTTAGATTTATTCTTTAATCACTGACATCATTTCTCTTTGTTGGAATTCAACGGACACTGGAATTACTCCAGAGCTGTACATCTGTAACCTTTTGCTTATTCCTTGCATGTTATCAGTTTTAGCGTCCCTCCACACACCTTGTGATGTGTATTGTTCGAAAGCACGACACTTGTATTAATCTCAGAGGGGAAATGCAGGGCTGTTTGATTGTTGTGTCCGATGATTGAACAATTATGCACGAAGGAAATTCTACAATATGCGAATCAAAGGACATTTGTCAAAAGGATTTGAAATGGCAATGCTAATTTAGCTTCACAATGAGAAATGTAAATGTTTTCCCAGTGATTTAGCACGGTGAGTAGCACCTCCATTGTGTTTTGCTGCACTGTTGGACAATGGGTCCGGGAACACTTAACACATCTAGATATTTGAGTGTGCAAAGTAGGACTGCTCGATTATGGCAAAAATCATAATCTCGATTATTTTGGGTCAACAATTGATATCACGATTATTAAAAACGATTATCCATTTATTTTGAAAACTTCCATTTATTGTGTTTTTAACAGTTGATTGCCCTGAACTTTATAGAATTCAACTGAAAAACCAATAATAAAATAATAATAAAAAATAAATAATCGTTTTATTTCCATTATGTTGTTTTCATAATTGTTGAAAGCTAAAATCGTAATTAGCAGCCCTAGTGCAAAGTAGACTTTATGTTGTCACGTTGTAATTATGACACTTCAGATGTTGTATTCACCGGGTGTTTATTTATTCTGCTTTCTTTTGTGCAGCGCTTTTCCTAAATGCGATATATATGGATTGTCAAAGTGATGACGATGTTTGCTGATGTTTGTCTATTCGCTCATGTTTCTTTATTTGCAGAGCCTTGAGCTCTTCCCAGTCCTCTTGGCTCATTTGTTTACAGGAGTGTTTCTAATCTTTCAGAGTCGATGCCGCAATCATTTATTGATGTTAAAGTGCTGCAGAAGGGCCGACTAACATACGAGAAAAACCGAACGAACGAGGCAAAAGCAAACACACTCATGACGCTGCACAACCCCCAGCAGCCCGTCAGTGTCTTTAAGGTCTGTTGCAAAGTTTCCATCAAGCAGTGAAGATGCTTTCAGAGGCTTTTGGCAGCGGCTGTGATTGCAGTTGTTCGGAGACGAGGTGCCTTTTCTCCTCTGCAACTTAGCCTCTTCCCTTTGAGCTTCTCCCTCTCATCCGCCGTGTCTCTCACCCACGTGCACACATCTTTGTTTCCCTCTTCCTCTCTCCTGTTTCGGCTGAATTCAAGTAGCATAATGAGGAAATTTCTGTATTGCCAAAGTGTAAGCACTACCACTTATATAGCTCAACTTTAATTGAAGAGACAAGTGCATATTCAGCCCATTGTGAATGAAAACAATGCTCGGAAAGAGAGGTATAATCCTTTCAGTGGCGTTTAAAGTAGCTCCAGCACCCTTATGGATCTTTCTCTCGGATCAATTCAGCTAAATTAAATAAAACCATGTCGTCAAAAATGAAATTATCACCAACGAAAAGCAATACTCTCAGAACACAGAGCGCACAGCGGTAAGAGATATGTGTCACCCGGCTATGAATGATGCAGCCCCCCCTTTGAGCCAATCAATAAATAAATAAGGCCTGAGGGAGGAAAAGTGTTTCCAGGAAATGCAGGCTGGTGGAAAATCCAATATGGTGCATGCTGACGTTCCTGGAGGCGCGTTTGTAGAACTGGATGCTCTTGCAAAGTTGTGTTTATCAAAGCTGTTTCTTATTCTGACCTTTATCGTCGGGCCGATCGATGTCATTTATAGAAAGTCTGAGTGCATGGTGGGAGGCAACAGACAAATCTAATCACTGTTGTCTGAAACAAATGAACAGATTGGAGAGCTCCACGCCACCAAATAAAGCTAGGGCTGCTCGATTATGGCAAAAATCATAATCTCGATTATTTGGGTCAATAATTGATATCAATTACATTACATTAAATTAGATTTAGCTGACGCTTTTATCCAAAGCGACTTACAATAAGTACATTCGACCAGGAAGACACAACCTTGAAGAAAACAGAATCATATAAGTGCATCAGGTTTCATAGAGACAAGCATTTCAAGTGCTACTCAACTGGCTTCAGGTAAGCCAGTCCTTTATTAGCAGTTCTTTGTTAGTAATTCTATCGCTCGAAGTGGAGTGGAAAGAGATGAGTTTTCAGTCTGCACCGGAAGGTGTGTAAGCTATCTGCTGTCCTGATGTCCATAGGGAGCTCATTCCACCATTTTGGAGCCAGGATAGCAAACCCACGTGTTTTTGCTGAAGGGAACTTGGGTCCCCCTCGCAGCGAGAGTGCAGCGAGTCATTTGGTTGATGCAGAGCGGAGTGCACGTGCTGGGGTGTACGGTTTAACCATGTCCTGGATGTAGGAAGGGCCAGATCCATTCGCAGCATGGTACGCAAGCACCAGTGTCTTGAAGTTGATTCTAGCAGTTACCGGAAGCCAGTGAAGGGAGCGGAGGAGCGGCGTGGTGTGGGAGAATGTAGGAAGGTTGAAGACCAGACTGCATTCTGGATGAGCTGCAGAGGTCGGATGGCACATGCAGGTAGACCAGCCAGGAGGGAGTTGCAGTAGTCTAGGCGTGAGGTGACGAGAGCCTGGACCAGAACCTGCGTGGCTTTCTGGGTCAGCTGGGGACGCATCCTCCTGATGTTGTACAGCGTGTATCGGCAGCAGCGGGTTGTAGCAGCGATGTTTGCAGTGAAGGACAGGATGTTATCTAGTGTCATACACAGATTCCTTGCAGTCTGAGTCGGGGAAACAACAGAGGTGCCGATGTTGATTGTTAGGTCAAGAGTGGGACAATCTTTTCCCGGAAGGAAAAGCAGTTCAGTCTTGTCAAGGTTGAGCTTGAGGTGATGAGCAGACATCCACTGAGAGATGTCAGCTAGACAAGCAGAGATGCGTGCGACGACCTGGGTCTCTGAGCGGGGAAAGGACAGAATTAATTGGGTGTCGTCAGCGTAGCAGTGGTATGAAAAACCATGCGGGCTAATGACTGATCCGAGCGAGTTTGTGTACAGGGAGAAGAGGAGGGGACCAAGAACAGAGCCCTGAGGGACCCCTGTAGTTAATTGACAAGGGTCGGACTCCGACCCTCTCCAAGTAACCCTGTAGGTGCGGTCTTTGAGGTATGAGGTGAGGAGGGAAAGTGCAGAGCCTGAAACTCCAAGTTCTTGGAGAGTGCGAAGGAGGATCTGATGGTTCACCGTGTCGAATGCAGCAGACAGGTCCAACAGGATGATGACAGAGGAGAGGGAGGCTGCTTTAGCAGTGTGCAGTTCCTCAGTGACAGCAAGGAGGGCAGTTTCTGTGGAGTGACCTGCCTTGAAACCAGACTGGTGCGGATCCAGAAGGTTGTTCTGATGGAGATAGCAGGAGAGTTGTCTAAAGACAGCGCGTTCAAGTGTTTTAGACAGGAACGGGAGGAGAGAGACAGGCCTGTAGTTTATAACATCAGACGGGTTGAGAGTGGGTTTCTTTAGGAGAGGGTTTACTCTTGCCTCCTTGAGACTGTTACAATTAAAAACCATTATCCATTTACCTTGAAAACCTCAACTTATTGGAGAATTTTTTTTGACCAGTATGATTTTAACAGTTGATTGCCCTGAACTTTAAGTATAATTCAACTGAAAAACCAATAAAAAAACTAAAAAATAAAAAACTAATAATAAGAATTAAAAAATGAAATCCTTTTATTTCGATTACGTTGTTTTCGTAATCGTTGCAGGCCATAATCGTAATTGCGATTACTATACGATTAATTGAGCAGCCCTACTGCTGCGTCTCTTCTGCACGACACACCGTCTATCTGCCTCTATGACTCTGGAGGTCCTCAGAAGAAGCTCCATATGCATTATTTATGAGTGTAGTATGGAGGTGGATGAGAGCCCTGACCTGCTTGTTTGCTACCAGCTGACCACTATTGGCCATCTGCTGCCCGCCAGCGTCTCCCCCCCCCTTTCCTCCTCTGTCTCTCTCAACTGACTCTCTCTATTGCTCTGTGTATGCATCTGTCAATAACTTGTTTTCCATCCAAGTTTCGTATGTACAATAGGCCATCGAGTTTTGAGAGGTTGAATGGATTTTGTGCTTACTCTTCATTGAGCAGTACAAAATCATTAAAAGTGATGACAACTCTGTATAACAATACATATGAATACAGTACATAAGTGAGGGATGGGGAATGTGCTGATTCATAAAGATCTGAATTCAATATCATAGTTATGGGAATATAGAAATCGTTATGGAGCTGCAGTAGGAGGAAACATTATGCTAAGCTAGCTCGAGCTAAAACATGTTGCACTTAAACATGAGAGTGGTACCAATCGGGTCTATTTCTCACCACAAAAGCCCATTTGAAGTCATTCTTTAACGAGTTGTCACTACAGGAATATCATATCTTCTTGCTAAATCTTTTCTTTAGAGCATCAACATTTCACAGTGCATCATTTCTTTTTTCCTCAGTCAAAATACAGACTCAGGGAGAGAAATCTTCATCATATTTGATACTTGTCCAGTCATTTTCTCCTCAGACAGCTGCTGGACTCTTCTCTCCTGTTTCTGCCCATCCCTGGCAGTGGGTGAAATTGTAAAGCTGGATTGGAGAGAGATATTAATATGCTCGGCCAAAACCCTTGTCAGCGATCCAACTGTGTTTCAGGGGCACCGTGTAAGGTATTCCGTATCTTTCCGAGGCCCCCGACGAGCCTGTTCGCCTGCTGCTTGTTGTTTTGTTTGTCCCGAATCAGCAGATGTTTTCTGGCTCGGCCGTCTGCGCTGCGTTTTGTGTTCAGAGGGCCGCTGGAATTGTTCTCTTTTTTGTTATTCTGGTTTTGGTGACACGTCAAAGCTGTCTGGACCCAGTGTGAATGCAGAGGTTCCCATTGTTTACTGTCAGTGGCAGCATTGCTATGTGTAAGTGTGTGTTTGTGTGTACTTTGCATAGAGAAATATGCATATTTAGCTGTTTGCGTCCTGGGTAGTATGCATATGAGCCAGCAGCAAAATATAACAACAAAAATAATGGTGCATTGACTGGATATCTAAATGAGTGTAAATGAGTGTGTGCGGGTGGATAATGATGCAGAGGGCAATAGTGTGTGTGTGTGTGTGTGTGTGTGTGTGTGTGTGTGTGTGTGTGTGTGTGTGTGTGTGTGTGTGTGTGTGTGTGTGTGTGTGTGTGTGTGTGTGTGTGTGTGTGTGTGTGTGTGTGTGTGTGTGTGTGTGTGTGTGGGGGGGAAAGCAGGCCCCTACCCTCCTGTTGCCCGTGCTAAGCAGAGCATGCTAGTTTGTTTTTATGACAGACTTTTTTTGGCATTGTTCTGGTCCGATGGAGCTCGCCCTCCCTACCGTGGGACTGGTCGTTAGTGGGCAGGAAGTGCCGGGAGTGCGCAGCTTGAGCACACACACACACACACACACACATACTGTACGCAGCCTCACAGCACACACAATGCCTCCCAAGCTATCGCCCCCACACTCACACATAAAGTTTTGAGAGGACAATAAAAAGTTGCCCTGCAGCTCTCAGGCTGGTAAGCTGCAGCTTATCCAGGAAGGAGTTTCAGCCGGGCTAATGGCCTCTCTGCAGGGCAGGCACTACAGAGGGGCCTGCGCAGGCTTATCGGCAGCAGGAGGGCCCCTACATGGCTGCTCTCTTAAAGCTCAGTGTGGGAGTAGCTTTTCTTCGTAACTGTAGAGAAACTATCTTTGCGTAGCGCTGAGTGTCATCTAGGCCTATAGGAAAATCAAAGATAGTCATTAGTCCCTCAATGAACACACAGGTGTTTACTTAGTGTAGCACCTCTAATTGGAAATTGAAAGTTAACTTAGCGTTGCAGTTACTAATGAAACTCTTCCGATGAGTCTTGGGAAGTCTATGCTACCCTTAACTGTTGAAAAATCAGTGTAGCTTTTACTACCAAACAAGTACTTATTTCTAGTACCATGGGGACCTTTTGGAAAAGTGTGAGGAGGATGGCGGACAATGTGTGAAATACGGTTTCATTGGAGATGTCTTAGTAAAGAGCCAGCTTGATTTATAGAAAACAATTTAAAGTGCGATAAGGAGGAGTGAGACACCTTGCCCCCTGACGAATCAGATGTTGCCGCATGGATCCTAGTATAAAGACTCACTGGTTCCTTTCTTTATCTCTAGTAGATAAAGAACTGATGCATTGTTTACAGCAGATGCTAACTTTGCTGCAACGTGGTAACCTGTCACCGTTGGTGTTGCCAAAGACCTTTTTCTGCCTTGAATTAAACGTGAATACAGTCTGAACCGGCTGTTTGTTTATGTTGACTTGTCTGCTTTGCATATTCCCCACGATAAAAGCGGTAATACAAAAAAATACCACATGCAGGAAATGCTAAAATATAATTGGGATATCAGACTTTGATCGTGATATGGACATACAAGGTGGAAACTATGCTGTGATGGCAATGCTATAATGGCTTCATGGTAATAAGCAGAGCACTGCCCACACTTCCTGGCTTCACAGTTGGAGCTGCTTTGTACAACCAGAGCGTTCGACTGCTGACCACTGAGCAGATCAACAGGAGCAGGTGGGTGTGTACCCTTTAATAGCCAATTATCTGTTGGTGGTTTGCTAAACTGCAACTAATCGCTGATCGTTAAACCCGTGCAATGAATTTGAATATAGTTTTTTACTCTATCTATAAGTACTATCTTGTCCTAACTGGCACTCTGTCAGCCTTATTAAGGTGGTTCAATTGATGGAAGTTAACGCAACTTGGTAAGCAGGTGTACAATATCATGGGAGACGTTTGTAAGGCTTTGTTCAGGTTGATTTCGGTAATATTGTATCCTATTTGATTAAGAAATGTTTTATGCTTTTGCCTTTATTGTGCCCCAACTTCCCTGCCTAAACTTTCAAAGGCTTATGGAGTTTACTGATGGACCGAAAAGCTTAACTTGGTGCTAAAATAACGCTAACCGCTAACTACTGCTAACCAAAGCATGCTGTAAACTAGTAAGTTGTTAGATCTGTTTGCTTTGCTGCCACGATTCGGAGGTTGCTAGCTGTTAGGGAGTTTTAGTATGTACACGGCTAGCTGCGCTTTTACAAACCAAGCTAGTAATATTAGCTGGTCCACTATGTCTTGTGATGTTGCTCTTGCTTGATATTAACCGTGTTAGCAAAGTTTTCAACTTGCTAGTTTTTGATTATTTGGATGTAATGTCACCATAACAACAGGATACGTTGTGGTACAGCTTTCCATATTCACCACATTGGAGTGTAAGAAACTGTAAGGGTGGTAAATCCCAAAATACCAAATCCAACATTATGTTGCATTAAGTTCCTCCAGGGCACCTCAACAATTTCGGGAGTCTGAAGACAGTAACAGTCAAAGTAGCTGGAGAACCAATGCATACTGCGTAGCCACTATATATGCAGTATATACATTTTTGAGGTGTCGCGGTGGTAATATCATCAGGTGGAATCGCCTTAACCCTCTCTGCTGAGGATAAATACAGCTTTATTGATTCACTTTCTCCAGCTCTGATCTTACCCACTTGTATCAAAAACATCATCACTATTTTAGCACAATGGTGGATTATTAGTGGTAGCTCTGAAGCACCTCCTGGCCTCACCTTGAGCCTCCTTTGAGTCCAGCTGTATCAGCAGCTGCA